>JAJPUD010001815.1:193303-265645 GCA_023553655.1 Myrmecobius fasciatus
TTTTCTTTCTCTATTTTATGCAAGTAAGCATCTAGAGATATAAAATTGCCCCTTGTAACCGCTTTGGCCATATCCCACAAATTTTGGTATGTTGTCTCCTTATTGTCATTCTCCTGGATGAAATTATTGATTGTGTCTATGATTTGCTCTTTCACCCATTCATTCTTCAGGATTAGATTATTTAATTTCCAATTAACTTTTGGTCTATTTTCTCCTGGCCTTATATTGCATGTGATTTTTATTGCATCATGATCTGAAAAAGATGCATTTACTATTTCTGCCTTTCTGCATTTGATTTTGGGGTTTTTATGCCCTAATACGTGGTCAATTTTTGTATAATTTCCATGGGCTGCTGAGAAAAAAGTAAACTCCCTACTGTCTCCATTCAGTTTTCTCCATAGATCTATCATACCTAACTTTTCTAACAATTGGTTTATCTCCCTAGTTTCTTGTTTATTTTGTGGTTTGATTTATCTAATTCTGAGAGAGCAAGGTTGATATCCCCCACTAGTATAGTTTGGCTGTCTACTTCTTCTTGCATCTCTCTTAATTTCTTCCCTAGGAATTTGGATGCTATTGCACTTGGTGCATATATATTTAGTATTTATATTGCTACATTATCTATGGTACCCTTTAATAAAATATAGTTTCCTTCCTTATCTCTTTTGATTAGATCTATCTTGGCTTTTACTTGATCTGAGATAAGGATTGCTACCCCTGCTTTTTTTTGTTCACCTGAAGCATAATAGGTTCTGCTCCAGCCTTTTACCTTCATCCTATATGTATCACTATGTTTTAGATGTGTTTCTTGTAGACAACATATTGTGGGATTCTGGTTTTTAATCCAGTCTGCTATCTGCTTTCGCTTTATGGGAGAGTTCATCCCATTCACATTCACAGTTAGAATAACTATATCTATATTTCCTGCCATCTTATTTACCCAAATTATGTTTTTCCCTTTCCTTTCCCCTTTCTCCCTTCCCCCCTCCTCAGTACTTTGCTTTTGATGACCCCCTCCCCCAAACAATAGTCTACCCTTTAGATCCCCTCCCCCTGTTTTTACTCCTTTCCCCTGATTCTTCTATTTTCCCTTCTATTAGTTTATCCCTTTCTTTTCCTCCTTTCCCTCCCACTTCCCTCTAGCAACGGACAAGTTTCTATGTGAAATCAAGTGTCTGATACACGCTTTTAGAGCCCAACCTGATGAGAGTAAGATTTACACAATGCTCATCTCCCTCCCCTCTTTCTCTCAATTATATTAGGTTTTCTTTGCCTCTTCAAGAGATTTTACCTTGTTTTTACCTCCTTTTTTAAAAATTCTTATTTTACCAACTTTTCCCTCTTTTCCCCAGTATAACTTTTCCCCCTCTAGTTTTCTTTTTCATATTATCAAAGTAATATCTAGTTAATTATACCCCCAAACTTTAAGTATCCCCCTAGTAGAAATAAAGTTCTCAAGAGTCCTTTCCTTTTTACCTTTTTATGCTTCTCTTGAGTTCTGTGTTTGGAGGTCGAATTTTTGTTCAGATCTGGTCTTTTCATTAGAAATAGGTGAAATTCCCCTATATCATTAAATATCCATCTTCTTCCCTGGAGGATAATGCTCATTCTAGCTGGATAGGTTATTCTTGGCTGTAATCCAAGTTCCTTTGTCTTTCGGAATATCTGGTTCCAGGCCCTTCGATCCTTCAATGTGAAGGCTGACAAATCATGTGTGATTCTAATTATTGATCCTCAATATTTGAATTGTTTCTTTCTAGCTGCTAGCAGAATCTTTTCCTTGGTGTGATAATCCTGACATTTAGCCACGATATTCCTTAGGGTTTTAATTTTGGGGTCTCTTTCAGGAGGAATTTGAGAAGTTATCTAAGTTTTTTAGATTGGGATTATAAGGAAACTGAAATTCCAAACACTTGATAAGGACATATCATGTCCTTATAATAATAATATATTAATAATAATATAATAAGGACATATTCCTGTGTTAGGCCTTGTGACAAGTACAAAAAAGTGTAGAACATTCTCTGACCTCAAGAAGCTTATTATGATCTAGTAAAAGAGGTAAACTTAATGCTAGACAGCACAAGGCAGTATATGATTAAATCCCAAATGAAGAACAAAGTCAGTAATCCCAGAATTCAGGGGAAAGGTTTTTATCATTCTTATAATTGTTTACACTGGAAAACAATTTTTCCTCTGTGAAGAGATAGATTCACATGATATGTTAAAGTCTTTTAACTGATGAGAAAGCCCATCTCTGGCTTCTTCCAACTCTTATTTCCCCAGGAGATGGATTTGAGTGCCTCTTGACAACTATAGGACATTAATATCTTCACTGTTAAATGAACCACTTTAAGTTTTCTGAGGGGTTGTTCTGAGCTAATTCCATGGTCAACTTCAAAAAAATTGACTGATCCATAGATTGGAACAAAATATTGAATCTCTAAACCTCTTGTTGCCACCATACATTTCTTTCCTCAGTTTGTTAAGATTTCCTTCACTTAAAGTGCTCAGAGCATGGCAATATCTTTCTCTTTCCTCTCCCTCATCCCCAATTCAGTCAAGTACTTTACCATCTGTGAGGATTCTGCTTTTGAAGCACCTGTGGAAACATAGTATTTACCTTCCATGGCCCTGAGCTTCCCCATGTGTAACATGACTACTATTCTCTCAAGTCTCTTTCAGAGCCAAATCTGTGATCCTGTGATTTGATAGTTGAAAGTCGTATCACAAAATCATAGAATTTTGAAGTTCTGAGAAACCCCAGTGACCTTCTAATTCATCCCATATCTTTAAAAAGCTTTCCTCTCTAGCAAGAGTTCTTAACCCAATGGGGAAAATTCTGTGTTTGTTTTCCCTGAGCTCTAACTGAAATTTAGCCATTTCCTTCCATTAGGAATTGAGGCAACAAACCACAGTATTATTAGGCTCCACCAGACCACCAAAAATGTTCCATGATACAGAAAGAAGAGTCCCTGACCTATTATCATCATAGAGAAGTGATCGTCCAGCTTCTTGAAGCCCTTCAAGAAGAAGGGAGTTGTTAGTATTTCTTGACACCCATTGGACTTTTGGGTAGCTTTAGTTTTTGCAAAGTTTCTCCTTAACATCAGAGCTAAATTTTCCCTCAAGCAGTGGTCATGTGGCCTGATTTCAGTGTCTGTAATAACTTTGTTTGTCATTCTTTGGATGTTTCTCAGCAGATAAAAGTGCCCCCCAAAAAACTGAATGCAGTAGTCTGCATTTCTGTCTCCTTATTCCTTAATGTACCCTAAGAGCACATTAGCTTTCTTGCTGCTATATATGGAAGGGTCCTTTGTAATTATGATTAAGTCAAGTATGATAGGTTTATCCTCTTGATTTGAGACATGGTGAGAAATTGTATTGATGGTACTTTTTTCCTTTATAAATATAGCTTAAAATACACATAATTGGCAAAATCCATACTTTTTCTTCTGCCCAGAAGGGGCTCACTTAAGGGCCATGCTTCATCATGAAATACGCAACCAGATGGAGCCAGTGAACAAGAATAAGTTGTCCCTTGGCCCTGTTGTTGGTCAGTCAGTGAGTTGTATGGCATAGGGTCAAAGTGAAATAAAAATTGAGTCTTGGGAAGAATGACCATGTTGTGGCTGTAAGTAGCTCATTGGACATATGAGGAAACTGAGGCAAACAGAAAAGTGACTTGTCCAGGATCACACAGCGCACAGCTAGGAAGTGCCCGAGACCAAACTTGAAGTCCATTTTTCCTGACTCCAGGCCTGGCACTATCCACTGTACCACCCAGCTGCCCCTGATGTCTTATAGGCGTTCTCAAATCAAATATGAGCAAAACTCACTAGCCCCCCGCCCCACACCCACCTCTTTTCTGAACTTCTTTCAGGGCTCAGGCAATAAATATTTTTAAATGACTTCTGTGGGACCATCACAGTGCTCCACGGATACAAAGAAAAGTAAAAAAAAAAGTTCCTGTCCCCAGGTTGCCAACAGTCATATTTGGGGGACAGCATGCAAATCACCATGAGCAAACTATAGACAAAATAAATGGGAAATGATCTGCAGAAGGAAGGCAGTAGAGTAGGAGGCTTGGGAAAAGCCTTTTGTCAGCTGGGACTCTGCTGGGGAGGCCGGGAGGTGACAAGGAGGAGGGAGAAAGATGTTCCAGGCAGTGGGGCACAGCCCAGGGAGATGCCTCTGTTCCCAAACCTTAATGCCTTCTCTCACTCTGTCCCATTGGAATCAGGAGCTAAATCTCATCAGTTCCCCCAGCTACCAGCGGTCCCAAGGCTCCTGCCTCAAGTCTCTCCCCACTGCAGGGTGCCAACCTGGAGGGCTAACACGTCTCTCTGACGGAGCTCTCCCCTACTCACTGAGCTGCTCCCTGGGTCTGGGGTCAGAGCAGTCCAAGCAGTCTGGTCTGGCCCTTGCTGACCCTCCCTCTCCGTTCCTGGAATCTGCACCTTCCTCATCTGCGTCCTTTCGAGATGGGCCCAAAGGCTCTAATTCCTCTCCCCCATGCTGTTTTGTATTTGTTTGGGGGCTTCTTTGTCAACATTGTCTGTATATAGACTCTGGCAGCCTGTGGAACACTTCTGAGAATGATGTTTTCAAAGGCTTAGCATGAAATACAGAGGAATAACCACCAAGGAAACTAATCGTAATGGAAAACATCGATAAATTCTCTTTTAAGTGTACCCTGGGTGAACCCTGGGTGCCCAAGTCTTGTCATCTTTGTCTCCGCGTCCCCAGTACCAGTACCCAAATCTGGCTGCGTCACTGAGTGAAACGGCTGCATCTTTTCCTAGAGGGGGGGCCTTCACACTGATGTGTGCCCCCCTGGGAGCCCGGAGACAGAAGCCTGCCATGGGCTTTGGGGAGGCTCACAGAGACTGGAGCTTCCTTTTCTGTAAAATAAGCCAGTGTGCCCAGGGTGGTCTCTGAGCCTCCAAGTCTGTTATCTTGAGGACAACCTTCAGTGACCAAGGAGCCCGACCTCAGGGGCTTGAACCCTACCTCCAGCACTTCAAAGCATTGGTCTAACCCTGGAACCTCTGTTTCTTCATTCATAGAGAGGATTGACTCATAGGATTAGCGATTTTAAACTGAAAGGGGGCTCATCCCTCTCAATTGACCGGTGGGGAATCCCAGGTCAAGAGAAGCATCTGTCACACAAGGCTCCTGTGTCCTCTCGGTCCCCTACAATTGAGATTCTGTGGAGATTGTAGTGCTCGTTGTTCAGGAAACCATCAGCAGAAGAATAACGGTGTTGAAAAGATGAGCTTTTGTTTGGGGAGCAGCTTGAGGGTGCTAAAATAGCCATTCATCTTCCCAAATGTAGTCCAGCCAATTCTCTGCCTCTTCCTCACATACTGAGGGTATTCAATGGGCTGCCCCTCCCACTCATAGGAATTCTCGATCAGCTTGGATTTCCTGTAGGAAGAGGGGCTCTCATTGAGGAGGCATTGCAATATTGTGGGACTTGTAGTGAACAGGGGCTGGCGCACCTGAAGGACCTCTCCCTCCATAGAAAAGGCAGCAGAGCTGCTGCTCTTCATCTCTGCCCTGATTTCCCCCCTCTTTTCAAAGCTGTGTTACTGCTGTGAACCCTCAGCATCCCTCTGGGTTTCTGGAGGGGAGAACTCCCTTTCTGTTTTAATCCTACTGTCAACTCAGTGGGTGTTCCCTTGGAGCTCTGACTTTTGGGTCATTTTCACTTCTCTAAATTGCACCTCAGACCTTTATTCTCTGGCTTTAGGTGAAGCTGTTCCCTGAACTTGAGTCAGAGAGATTTGGACTTCTAAGCTCCTTACCTTTTGGTAATAGAGTCATTTTAGTGGGCTGATCTCTTTGTGTCTTTTCCTCTCTGAAGACCATTTTCTTAAAAACTGATATCATTTTACATGGATTTTGACTTGTTTTATTTACTCTACAGGAATTTTTAACTGTGTGTTTGTATCTTTGTGTGCCTTTTCCCTGAAAACCTTACTTGTTTTCCCTCCCTATATGTAAATTACTTTAGACCTCACACTCTTAGTACTGGTCTGGCCTCTTGTCTAGGGCTGTATGGTTATGCCCTAAGAGGGAAAGGGTTCTACATCTAACTCAGTGCCCTTACTGGTGTGGAAACCATCAGATGTAAATGGGTAAATCTGCAGATACTTTTCTGATCAGTAACTAGCCGATGTGTCCAGCCCCGGTCTGCGTGCAGCATTCTCTAAGACTGTGTACAGCCCATTTTGCAGTTTTCTCATCAGTCTGCACTGGAATTGAAGCCCACCCAAGCTCATCTGACGCTGTAGTGACAGCAGAACTCCAGATGAGAGCTGGAGCACTTCCTTAGGGTGTTTTAGTCACACTTTTTGTTGTTTGGGTTTGCTGAGTTGTAATGGGATCATTAATGACTAGCTGGTACTTTCTTATATTCACATTTTGGTTCTCATTGGCGCTTGTGCCTGTTGTTAAATAGCCTTTTACTAAATTTGTTTTTCTGGCTTTCATTGCAGATTTGTCCAATCTGTGCAGCATTACCTGGCGGAGATCCTAATCATGTCACAGATGACTTTGCAGCTCATCTCACACTTGAACACAGAGCCCCTAGAGATTTAATATCCTTTTATGTGCCAGCAAGAAAAAAAAGGAAGAAATTGCATGTTTCACCCTTGGCTCTAGCTCCTAACATGTGCTTGATTATCTAAAAAGCAAATCAGAGAAAAGACCAAATGTCCAAACTCTGTTTATTCACAATAGAAAGAAAAAACAAAACTCATTTAAAGATGGACTTTTCTGCATGTTAAGTCTTCCTTTTTTCAACATTATTCAAAATCAAATGACATGGGGCAGCTAGGTGGCGCAGTGGATAGAGCACCAGCCCTGAAGTCAGGAGGACCTGAGTTCAAATCTGGTCTCAGACACTTAACATTCCCTAGCTGTGTGACCCTGGGCAAGTCACTTAACCTCAATTGCCTCAGCAAAAAGGGAAAAAAAAAATCAAATGGCATGTCATACATAGGTAGATTGATAATCATCTGACCCTTAGGATAACCTCCTCATGTGTCCCTTGTTCATTTACCAAGACTGTCAGCATTTCAGTTCTCTGAAAATTGATCCTCTCTATATGATAAATATCAGCCCTGCTATAATCAGCATATTTTATTAAAACCAGAGGCTCCTCTCTGCTATTAGCCAACCAGCGAGCTGCCGAAACACCTCAGTTATCCCAGGGCCCTGGAAACCAGACTTGGTGGAATTCTAAGTATGCAGAAGGAGGCCGGACCTAAATATGGCAAGGGGGAGGCAAGTAAGCGCAGGGCAGAAGAGGGGAGAGCTAAGTAACACAGCCTGAGAGTGCACTGCCGCAGAAAATAACGAAGAGCTAGAGTGCTAAGGGTTGCCCTACACGGTCTTATTGGGCAGCAGAAGGAAAGGGGCGCTCAGGATTCATATTGATGATGTCTGTGAAAAAGCAATTACAGACAAGACAAGGAAGAATAACAAGGGGAGTAGAACGTAGACACTAGGAGCAGGGGGAGATAACGGTTCCTGACAAAACTGCAAAGAGACAGTTGCCTGCAGTAGAGATGCGGAGATACATAGATAGATGAACTATACAGATAGACGGGCACACGGACAGACTATGCAGAGAGACAGGTAGCTGAGTAGGCCGACAGGCTATGCAGATGGTAGGTAGATTAATCAAATGATATCAATAGGTGAAGCTCTTTAGGTTAGTCAGACCAAAGGGTTAGTCAAAACATTTTTATTTCCATTTTGAAATGACAAAACCAAACCATAGAGAGGGTGGTAGACTGGCACTTGCCTGTATATGAAGCAGAAAAAACTGTGATACAGATGGAGTGCTGTGTATACACATGTAACAGAACAGAATTAGCATATTTTAGATGTCATCTCTTGATAGATAAGGATTCTAACCTAATTGATGAAAGATGCACAGGAGCTGGGTTTAGAACAAGGGTCTGAATCCAGAGTGTAACCCTTCTACTTCTTCACTGCGAAACTCTGGGCAATTTAACCTCATGAGACCCCAGTTTCTCCCCTTGTTAAAAAGGAAGGGGGAAGAGAAAAAGTTATACTTAGCTTAGACTATGGAAATCTGGCCACAATTTGAAACAGGGAGCCCAGGAACATATTAATTGTTCAGTATCATCAGAGTACCTGGATTAGGTTTTAATTTATTTGTTTCTTGGCAAACAAACAAACAAGCAAAAAAAAAAAAAAAAAAGTCAGAGGGTGCCCTCTAACTCCATCTCAGTATCAGAAAGCAAAAAAAAATATTTTTCTGAGCAAAGGCAATGAATTAAACTATGAGCTGCCTGAAGGTGATTAATTTTTTTTGTTTGTTTGTTTGAAAGTCAAATAAGACTTTAGGAAAAACCTAGATATAGATCATAAAAAAGCAGCAAATCATGCAGTGGCAGGCTTTTTTTTTTTTTTTTTTTTTTTGTCTTCAGCATAATCCATCCCTAATGAGGCCAAGGAAACCAGTCTATTTGGGTAATGCCTGCTAGTGAATCAAACACTCCTCCCTGTCAGTTTGAGCACCAGTAAGGACAAGTTGTTTTTGTCATGTACTGGGAATGACTCAGAGCGCCACTGAATCAAACCTCTGATGACTAGAACAGCTCAGCATCCACTGACTGAGCTCTCTCATAACAGAAGCTGGGTGGAAAAACATTTTTTCTGACTCTCTCATTAATTTTATTGTACTTTTTTTTTTTTTTAACTTTCATTGAAAGGTGAATTTACGGCTGTAATCCAAGCCAAAAAGGATTTATTAGGTGCCTTCTCTGTGGGTGGCACTAGAGCTCCTCAAGAAGCCTCTATTCTACTAAGAAATACATTATGTCATTCAGAAATGAATAGAGCCAAAGCCTCTCCATAGTTAGAAAGCTCATAGCTGAGGAGGTTAATGTCTTAAGTTCGGTGGTGTTTTTTTGTTTGTTTGTTTTTTACCATTTTTCTTCCTACCCAGCCAACTTCACTTAATCCATGAGCTAGCTCAGTAGAGGAGGTGTCGTTAATGAGAAAGTTGACGTTGGTATCATGACTGTAGAGCTGGAAAGGACCTTGGAGATCATGGCATCCCACTCTCTCCCCTTCCTTTTAACAAGGGGAGAACCTGGGGCTTTGTGAGCTTAAGCTCCCAGGGTTTCATCCTGAAGAAATGGCAGGGCAACAACTTGGACTCTCAATCCAGCTTCTTCCAAAAATACCCACGATGTAGGTGCCAGGCAGGGATGCTTAGGGGGAAGAATAGCCTGGTCTAATGGAGACAAGAATGCATTGAGGTTCAGCGGTCCTGAATATAAACCTTGGCTTGGCCACCTGATACTTATGTGACCATATGCCACCTTAGGCAGGTCACATAACCTCTCGGTTACTCAGTTTGGTCATCGTAAAATATAAGAATAGATGATTTCTGGATCCTTTCCAGGTCCAACTCTGTAATCCCATAGCTTTGTCCAGTTCAATTAGGCTTCAGTTTTAATTTTGCTAATACCTGGGGTTTTCTCCTAAGTTAAGGAAAAATTAGAGAAAATTGGATAGTTCTGTGTCCACAAACATGTAACTGGAAGATGAAGGTGCATTTGCAAGCCTTGAAGCAAGCCTTCTCTGTTACTAAATAACTAGTGTACAGCAGTAACACCTGTTATTACATCGCCCTCAAAATCAGACTTTCCGGAGGTTTTACTCTTAGCACAGTTCCTGTAATAGTGAGATTACAATTCATGAATAAACTTAGTGCTAATAAGTTAGGAAAGTGGAACCCCCTTAGTCAGCCGAGAGACTAGGGGAGGTGTGTGTGTGATATGTTGTGATAGTCAGGTGGATGTAGTGTTTTAAATGATTCTCAGAAGCCCAAGGATCTGAAAGCAATCATGAACATGAAGGTTTGGGGCAGATAGAAAAAGCTTCTTCAAAACTTTGATTCCATAATCTTAAAAAGAAACAAGTTCAGGAGACACTTAAGTCAGTCTTCTGTTTTGAGAAGGAAACAACCAACAGGAATTTAAAGGGTTAACAGTTTTCCAGAAAACTTAATTTGCCCAAATGATTTATTTCCTTTGAAAAACCAAATTGTGACTTAATTTTAGCATACCTGTGTTTAACCAGCGTTGCCTGGGATAGGAGTTCTTGGCCTGATAATTGCATTTCATATATAATCAGTTTCTTTCTTAATGTCATATCTTTTGTTATTTTATTTTTTTCTTCTGAGAAGGGTTTGTGGGCCATGACATAAGAGGTTCAGAAGCCATGGCTGATATGGTCTCATCACCTGTGTCTCTGTAACCTGTGAGCTTAAGAGAATTTTTTATATTTTCAAATAGAAGTTTTATTGAATTTTAAAATGTAAAAAGCAATTCTCCTCTCCAAAAGCTTACTGATTAAATCTCATTTTCTTGCTTATCAATCCAGGCATCACAAGTACCCATCCACCTTGGAACGGATTTAGCTCGTGGGTCAATCTGCCTCTGACCCAAACAGTCTCACGTTTCTAAGCTAAAGAGTTAGACACTTGCTGCCAGCTTCTAGGGTGCGGAGCCTCATCTGCTCTGAACTGATGCTCCTTGTTTGGGTCTCCATCTCCTGCAACCCACAGCTTTCTTGTTCTGTTGCCTGGGAACACAGGAGAGGTTAGGCAAATGTCTGTCTGCCCTGCCGGCAGCCACCTTCTTGGGCTCTTCCTGGGAGGCTGCTGGCAGTCCTCCTGGTGGGTGAGTCGGCCCCACGCTCAGACGCCAGCACCCCTCCTTCTACCTGCACCAGGCAGCGCACCACGGAGCGGCTAGCTCTCCGTGTGAACGGTCATGGGGTGTTTGTGAAGTGCCAAAACCCACCTTAGAGAAATCTGTGTATCCCCCTAGAAAGGTTCAGCCTGTGTTTATTTTCATGAATCATTCAACTATTTTTCTTAACTTGTGGGTTACGATGAATCGAGTGGTGTTCGACATGTACGTAGAATGTTTCACCCTGGCCGGGGACTGGGAGGTCCTCGAGCCCGTAGATCAAACATGCACTTTACTAGCAGTTCTACTGGTGGGCTTTCTTCTTCGCAGAGTTCATATTCTCCAAGCAATAGGGAAGCCATGGATCCTATCGCTGGTAAGTCCTTTTTGTATTTGCCTCAAAAAGAAAATTGCTTTGTCTTTTTCCTTTTTCGAGTTTGGTTCTCATATATATTTTTTGTTCTCTATGACCGTTTCTAGTTTCAGGTATATTTTCATTTAAAATCAAAGAAGCCTTCAAATGTTAAGGTAGTAATATATAACATGAATCATTTTGCTTTACTATTGTTTTGTTTTTTCCCAAGCACTGAGTAAATAATAGAAGAAATAAGTACTTCTTTTTGATGATATTTTCTCTTCATCTTTTTATGCCTTGAAGAAAAAAACCTAAGAAAATTAACCTTTTTTTATACAAAAGTCAAATGAGAGCATGCTTGTTTTTGTGTAAAATCATAGGAGGATCTTGTGAAAATACAAGAATAGAAAAGCAAGATACTGGAAAATGTATTTGAAACCATATTGAGACACAAAATTCATAACTAATTCTCTTTGCTCACCATTTAAAAAACCATAAACCTATAATTCTGTTTTGAACTCTTAAATTGCAATTTGCCATAATTGTAAATAATTTTTGTTTTGAACTGGGCCATCCTGTTAAAGCAGTGGGCTTGAGTAAGAGTAAAAGCTTTTTACAGCAAATTAGAAATCTCTGGACTCAAACTTCTTCCTTGCTTATGTAGTTTGTAGTCTATGGCTCCTTTGTAAACCAATTAAAAGTGTTTTAGTTTTAAAAAAAAAAAAGATTTCAAAGAGCTTCTGTATACATCAATACAATGTAACTTGAGTCAGAAGGGAAGCCTTAAGAGCTGGGAACAGAGGCAACCCTAACTGGGAATTGAAGAAACAGGAGGACTCCTCTGAGGGGGAGCTGAAGGAGAGAAGGCATGAAATGTCTGGCTAGCTAATGGCCCTGTTTGGCCAGAATGTAAAGAGGTGAAGTAGTCGTACCAAAGAAAACACAAAGGGGGTAGAGAAGAGCCACATTGTGGAGGGCCTTGGAAGGAAGACCAGGGAATGTACTCGGTCCTAAAAGCAGCAGGAGCTGTTGCTTTGTGATTGATTGATTGATTGAAGATGGGGGGGGGGACTAAGGAAGAATAATTAGGTGGATATTCAAATAGTCTGGCCAAGGGGTGTGTGGATATTCTGGACAGTGTGGCTCTCTCGGGGAGTGGACATGAGGGCCTTAATGCAGAAGTCATTCCAGAAGTAGAATTAATGTGGATGGGAGAGAGGGAGAAAGAGGCAGGAAACACTCTCAGGATCCAAATTGGGAACCGGAAGAATGTAGAGTTGTGAAAGGAAGGCGAGTTCCATTTTTGGACCTGCTTCATTTATGATCCCTGAGGTAAGAGTGCTATTATTCTCCCCATTTTAGAGATGTGGAAACTGAAGAAAGGGGTTAAATGGCTTGCCCAGAGTCTCACAGCTAGGACCTTTCTGAGGCAGTATTTGAACTAGGGTCTTATGAGTCCAGGTCCACCATTCTGACTACTTCATCCCCTAGTTTCCTAGTGAGTAACAATTGAATACACTTCATTCATCTGTTTAAATGAAGAACAGATGAACTTACAGAGCAAGCAGACAAGAGAGCATGAGGTGAGCCGTCCGCAAAAGGAGCTTCTGAAAGTCATAGCTGACATGTCACACTTCTGCACGCACAGTCTTATCGGATGCTTGCAACAACCCTGGGGGCAGTTTGTCAGTCTAGGGCCGAGGTGGTGGTTGCCCCAACCCTGGTTCTGTGCTGGGGAACAGAGATCCCATTAGGTACAAGGAAGGAAGATGAGCGGGAGCTGTCTAAGCGAGCCATACCAGGGATCCCTGGGAAGTGACAGAAAACCTGCCTGATCCCGCTTTTTTCACACAGATCACACAAGGTGGGTTCTTTTGCCTTGGGCAAGCAGTAAATTTGACAAAAACTTCTGTTTCCTGTTACTTCTAAAAATTAAAAAGGGTAAAAAAAATTTAATTAAAAAGGAGTTGGATTAGCAGGTGCAGATGATTCTTCCTTGTTACCTTTAAATCCATCAGAATTCTGAGCAGTGATAAATTCCCTCCCTTCCTGCAGAATTCTGATATAGGCAGAGGGGGCTGTACTCAAGTAAGGAGGCTTCCTCTGGGATTGAGGGTCCAGGCAGTGCAAGCATTTCTGTAGCCCTAATTTTGAAGCATTTCCACTTGAGTGTGAATTCAAGACCAGGCTGTTTGGCAAGGGCTGCATTAGATGGCCGCCTTAGGCGTTCTGTGACCTAGAGGTGCCCTGGGGCCCAGGCCAGTGCCAGAAGAGGCACAGGAACAACACAGCAAACTCCTATGTGCGTCCAAGTAAGTGCAAGCCAGGAAAGAGCAGGTAGCGGAGCTTGAGTGACAAGCAGGACTCCTAGAGGTCAGCTATCAATGTGAGGAACTCAGGGAGGAAAACAGGAATCTCCTCTGTCCCAGCAAGGTCACACCCAGGAATGCAGGCCATGGACACCTGGGATCTGCCAGCGTGGAAAAGATGAGGTAGAAGGGGGACTAACGGGACAAATCTGGGCCTGACAGGTAGCCCAGGGTAGCGATGACACCACAGGCCAAAGTGGAAGGAGCCCCTGGTGGGAAGTCAGCCTCCTCGGACTTGGACTCCAGGTCTGCTGCTCCTTACGTGTTTGCACACAGCCAGGTCACTTCCCATCTCATCTCAGGTCTGGGCCCTTTATTATAAAAAAGTTAGACAAGAGCTCTCTCAAAAGTCACTCTCCCAATTACTCGTATCAGAATGTTCTAGAGCCTCAGTGGACAAGCCCGCTCCCCCCTAGACTTGTAGAAAAGTCTTATGTTAAGCCTGAGTTTATCCCCTTTAGTCCTCCTTCCATTTCCACCCAGAATCGTGTTTTTCCTCTTCCATGTGAGAACCCTTCCGATTATTGAAAAGGGTGGTGGGCTCATGAAGGTTAACAGCCAGCCCTCCAGAAAAAAAATGTCCACAAAGCACACCTTTCCCGTTAATCTGGAATAGTAAGATCCCAGCCATGATTGGTATAGTTTGCTGGCATGAGCTGGCTGAGAGAGAAGCACATTACGGCCCATAATTCAGCCTGTCCTCCAAGGCCTTTGGGCTGGCCCCTTGTTGTGGGCAAGCTTCACCTTCTCCAGGGCCTTCTCACACGCCAGCCTCTCTGAGCCTGGTATCCGGCTACCACCTCCAGCCCCACCGAGGCTCACCTGGGCAAAGAAGCCAAGGACCAAAGCTGGGGACTGGCTCATCCCCTCAGGGGTTTCCTGCCAGAGCTGAGATTGGCCTACAGAGCCTCAGCTTCCCAATGTTTGCATTCTCCAACTCTTCTGCTATGTTGGGTAGTTTTGTGAAAAGGGGTTTTTTCCCTCCTTTTTATTCATTGCAAGGGATGGCTCACAAGCTAGGAGAGGGGAACAAGAGCTATTCAGAAATGCAAGCCACCTCAGCAAGTACCTGGTATATGGCTGGCCACTGTGCTAAGCACGGAATGGAAGTGACATAAAGACAAGATAGTAATCAATACATTTTGTAAAACTTCTAAAAGGCGTAACATTATTTTTATGTGCTCAGTTTGTTCGTTCCTCCACAGGAGAAAATCAGTAATGTACACAGGCCAACTAGTGGGGAATCAGAAAACCATTTCTGAGGGTGTGTTGTTTTAAGAAAGCAACCTTTTATTCAAGGGTTTCCAGCCTTTTCAGATTTAAAAAAGGTTTGTTGTTTTGTTTTGCTTTTTTTTTTTTTTAACATCAATAGGGTTTTTTTTAACCTCTGTTTAATAATAGTAGTCCTTTCTAGTATCCATTTATTTGAGAATTCAAATAGTCAATTTTAAAAATGCTATAAATTCAGAAATGTTTTTAAATGAATTTTTATTGATAGTAGTAGTATACCAATATATTTGAAATAAATAGTAGACAGTCAATAGAAAGTGTGTTTGCTCATTGTATATATGTAAGTCACACTGGAGATTCTGTTTAAGTTGCAAAGCAAAGAGAAAATAATCGGTGGGTCTGAGGATCCCTCGTAGTAACTGGCTTCCTCTCCTTCCCCTATAAGTCTGTGATGCACAGACTGAAAACCATGGTTCTAAGCCATTCTTCTTAAAAATTTCATTTTGGCTAATGAGTCTAGGTCACTTAGTGGGATGGGGAGACAGCCCCAAAGTGCTGAGTAACAAGGGGAAGACTCCATGGGGTTTAATGTTCACCGCATAGTGAAGAGTGCGTGGCTGGCTCTGAGTTACACTTGACCGAGCATCGCAGGGTTGAGGTTGTTCTCAGCGTTGGGGCCCAGGTTACAGCATCTCTCCATTTCTGTTGGCAGAGCTTTTATCTCAGTTATCAGGAGTGAGACGTTCTGCGGGAGGACAACTCAATTCTTCTGGCCCCTCGGCTTCTCAGTTACAACAGCTGCAGATGCAGCTGCAGCTAGAACGCCAGCACGCACAGGCAGCACGGCAACAGCTGGAGACGGCCCGCAATGCAACCAGACGCACCAACGCAAGCAGCGTCACCACCACGATTACACAATCGACAGCCACAACCAACACGACAAACACAGAGAACAGTCAGCAAACGATCCAGAACTCCCAGTTTCTTCTTACGAGGTAGCTAACTCTTTGCCATTCTACTTTGAGTCTGTTTCAGAATTGAACTTTTGAGTAGTCGTCTTACATTGACTTTGCCTTCCCCCTACATCTGAACTTTAAAGCTTTATTTTATGTTCTCATCGGTTGTGAAATCCACCGCTCCTTAGGCTATGTCCCATGTTAATATTTCCTCAGTCATCTTGGACATTAGGACTCGCTACTCACTGAATGGCCAGAAATGTGGCAGGATTTCCAAAGCTCTTTACATATTGGTGGTTTGTCATTATTATCGGGATCACCCGAGCAGATCATACAGGAATTACGGTCCCATTTTAGAGATGAGGCCCGGAGGGGTTGTTGCAGATCTCACAGTCAAGGTCTTCTGCCTTACCATCCCCCGTGTCCTTTTTACTGTTCTGCGCTGCTTCCTTTAAAATAGGGTTGACTGGGTATTTATTCTGGAAGTATTTTTCTCTATCACGTCATCTACTTGGGCACAAATTTTTTTTATTGTCCAAAAAAGCTAACCTACCATGATAGTACAGATATGGGTAATACCAGGCAAAGTTGTGAACATAATTCACAATGCTTTTTCTTTGTTATCATTCATAGTGCTGAGAGGTTTGAAAAGGTGCATGCATATCCTGGATCAAAGAAACTTAGAATTTAGGTACCGCATAGCCGGGATTTAACACGTCAGCATGTTTAAATAACAGACCACAGGGTCAGTGTGTCAAGTGATGATGGCACATAACCCAGCCACTCTTAATCTGCACTGACACCAGCTTTGTGCGTCTGCGAGGGGACTGCCTGACTTCAGGGCTGGTGCTCTTTGCACTGCAGCACCTAGCTGCCCCTCCAGGTACCAGTTTTATCCACAAATTCACCAAAACTTGAATAGTTTTCCAGACAAAGGCCAGCCTACCCTGATTAACTCAGATGGCCTCTTATCATAAAGAGGGTAAATTTGGTACACCTTTATCTACCCTAATTTTTTTTTGTTGTTGTTCTCAGCTTTATTTAGGTTTTGGACACTCTTTTTTGAGTAAAAATTTACAGCCCAACTCACAAGGCACCATCCTGCCATCATGCTGGTTCATCACTTATATCAGTTCCTTCCGTTTGCATTTTTATTGCAAGTGTATTCTCTCCAGACTTTCTTTGCTCCTTGTATTCTGATATTTAAAGTGGGTTTTTCAGTGACAAAGAAAAGAAATAGGTGGAGCAAGAGGCCAGAAAAAATGATGTCTGTGGAACCCCTTTTTCTAGTTTTTAATTACAGTTAAATCATGTGTCATGGAGAATATTTATCACTGTTTTTCACTATATTTTTCACAGTTGCCAGTGATGCATTCCAGGTACTGTTCCTGCAAATCCCACTCTCTGTAAAAACACGTGTTTACTTTTTCATGACCTAATTTTTTACAAACCCTGGCTAAGTACATATACTTTTTTCTTGATATAGGTGGGGAAGTAGGTCAATTTGAACTCACAGTTTTACCCTGGAAAAGTTAAGGCCCCAGGAGAGTATCTCTTCGGTCTCTAGGAGTTCTAGGGCTTTCTCAGCGTGGGGCACTGCCCATGAGGGCACAGTAGTAGATGGCTGGTTTTAAAAGTGGCCGGGGTTAAGAACAGTGGCAGCAGCGGCCCGCCCCTGACCTTCTGGTCTCGTTCTCAGATGCCAGGCATCCAGCCAGCCTGGAGGAAGCCTGCGCACTGGGGGAGGCGGGGAGGGGATGCTGCCGGGGCGGCTGTTCTTGGCCTGGCCCGGGAAGTTCTCCAGTCTGGGAATCGGAGCGAGCCATGTTTGGCCCCCACCTCGAGGCAGCCCAGATCTCCATCACAGTAAAGAGAAGACCCATCCCCGACAAGAAGCCTCTGGCAGGGGACGGCCTCTGGCTGTAAAAGCTCCCGAGTCACCCAGAGAGCGCCAGTCTTCGGCAGAGGGCACGGGCCTCTGTATCCGCCCCGTCGCCACCCGGCTTTGATCAGTTCTCCTCTCTTTTGCCGTCTTGCAGGTTAAATGATCCTAAGATGTCCGAAGCCGAGCGTCAGTCCATGGAAAGCGAGCGGGCAGACCGTAGCCTGTTTGTCCAGGAGCTTCTACTGTCCACTTTGATGCGGGAAGAAAGTTCCTCCTCAGATGAGGATGAGCGGGGGGAAATTGCCGATTTTGGTGCTATGGGCTGTGTAGATATTATGCCTTTAGATGTTGCTTTAGAAAACCTAAATTTAAAAGAGAGTAATAAAGGGAATGAGCCTCCACCACCTCCTCTTTGATGACACCCCAATTCGCAGACAGTGTCCTCTGTGCTGTATTTGCCAATGAAAGTGGACAACAACTATCTTGGGTTTGTTTTGGTGATTGTAATTTCAGGTCTGTCACTCTTGTTACATTGTGTACATTCAAAAGGAAGAGAGAAAAAATATATATGATAATCATTTCCACTTAACTAATTTTTACTTCTAGCAGGTAAATGTAGGTAGCAGTGCAGGGGTGATCCTGCTTCCTGTACCTTGACATGCAAAAGGCTCCTAATACTCCACATTCAAACTGAAGAGGAAAATTGAAATCTCTAATGAAGCTGCTGTGTGTATTTATGAATATTAATGAATAAAAACTGCTTGGATGGTTTACCTTAACTACTGCATGAGGTTTTTTGCAGCGTGCATGAGTTTTAGTGACCTTGTCATTTAAAAACTTAAATACAAGGAGTAAAACTATATGAGACCCAAAGCTTTCCCCAACATTATTCAAAGGTTACACGACCCAAGAGTGAGTGTGCGCTAGCCGTTTGTAGCCATGAAGTAGCTTTTGAATAATGTCCTAACATCTGACTGAACCAGCCCCTTCCTTTCTGTGCCTCGAGCACGTGCCGCCAGCTGTGCAGCGGAGTGGGCCCTTTGCCGGGCGAAGCCCCCTCGCCCCGGGGACTGGTCCTCTTGGCTGCCCACGTGGAGTCCGGCCTCTTTAAACACATCCGAGAAGACGCCCCAGGAAAGCTACTGTCGAAATCTGCTGCAAGGGCATCTATGTGCCCTCAGAATCAAATCCTGTTCATATTTGTTTAAAGTTTTTACTTTTTTGTGGTTGTTTCAAAATTTTCAATTGTTAAATATGTTTTATTCAGGTGTAGATGGATTCATTTATTCACTGTTCAACAAAGTTAACCTGGATTATGTTGTCTTAGTTTTTTTAAAAGCCTCACCTTTTCAATCATATTCTGAGTTATTTATGTATTTGCTTCTAGTTCGCGAAGATTTTGTCAGTACCAGGGAAGCCTGAGGATTTGCCTTCCCAGACTTTGTCAATATATTACAACTGAATTCTTAATGCTAATCTTAGCACCTTTTATTTATTGAGGTTTTCTGGCATACAAAGTAAAAGCCTTTTAATTGAATCATGCCACCTATATGCCTATATTATTAATCCTCTATGTTTAAAAAAAAAAAAAAAGGAAAAAATGTACAGCAGTTTGGGTTTGTTTGGGTTTTTTTTGTTTGGTTTTTGATTTTGATTTTGTTTTTGTTTTTTGTTGTGCATAGACTTTCATAATATACCTGAGGCAGGGACAGCAGTTGGGATAGGGGTGGTGGGGTTGGCAGGGATGGGGAGGGAATTTTTTTGGAATGTAAATTAAGGACATTAAACAAAGTTCGCACAGCTTCTGAGAAATTTACAACTAGGCTTCTCCATAATCATGTCTTTTCCAGTTCCCTTTTCTCTCTCCCTTTCTCTCCTTCTCTTGCCATCCTTTACTTGCCTTCTTTTTCTGTGTCCTTCCATTTCTGTAATGATTCAAACATTTTAGAATTAAATTACAGACTTGAATACCCACTGGTCTTCTTAAGAGAACTGTGACGTGTTTGTTAATCTAAAATAACCCCAAAAAAAAGATCATCCCACATGTCCAAAAACCAGAAGTTTGTTTCATTTTCATTTTCCTAAAGAAGCTTCAGATTCCAATGATTTCCACATAATAATAGGTTTGTTTTCTTTAGTCTCTGCAACGAAATGTTTTAAGGGAAAAATTTTACACTAGGCCTCTGGTTATCCTAGCAGTTAACCCCAGTAGGGATTTTTTTATTGATTGTTGAGGATTTTCAAAAAGAATTTTCAAGCTGTAGTCTTTTCAGACACATCTTCTGCACATTACAATAAGACACACAGTTCAATAAAGCATTTTCAAGACTGTTGTTCAGTTGAATTTCTTTGGTGTTGGTGAACTATCCTGACTGCTCTACTCTAGGATTTCAAATTGGAACTTTTCCTGTCCAGGTATTTTCCTCTGCTTCATTCTTGATAGAGCATTTTTGGTTTCGTGTGAGTTAATTCCTTCCGGTATGTAAAGTAGAAACTATGAACTTTTCACTCCTTTTTCCTCAGAATTTCTTGATAAATGGAAAGGCCATTTTTTTTGTTTGTTTGTTCTTTTTGAACCCTGGAGACCAATGTGCAAGTCTCAATGATGATTTAACATTTCCGAATATCCAAAGGTGACTTGGTATTCGATATATTGTTTTTAGCAGACATTTTACAAATATTTCATCCCGTCTATTCAGGATAGATGGAATATGTTTAAGATAGAAAAATCCAAAAGTGTGTGTGTATGTGTGCTTGAGCATGCGTGTGCATGTGTACGTGTGCCTAGATTTAGGTACACATATCTAGAAAAATAGCCTTCTTTTCATAACTTCAGTTTTTCCAACTTTTGTGTCCTTTTTGCTTTGGTTTTTAAAATTAGCATCATCACACTTTGATTTCTCTCATACTTTTGAATGAAAATATGCTGCAAAAACTGATAGGGTCAAAACAAAGAAATGGATAGATGCTGACATTTGTTTTAGCTGTCTTTGCATATCACTCTGGTCTGGTCCTGACTTGGTTTGGGTGATGGTTGTCTTACCTATAATCTTGGAATATTCTCTTGATTTTTTTCACTTGCTTTCTGTTAGGACATCAGTAAAGGGGGGATGCATTGTACCATTTGTACTATAGGAGGTTCGGTGCCAAATGTTCCTCGCCGAAACTGAGGTGATTGTCCAGGGTTACCTCTTTCCTGTTTTTCCTCCTTTGTAATCTGTACCATTTATTGTATGCACAGTGGGTTCTGGTATCCCCAGAAGCTAATAGCCAACTATAAGATAGTTACAGAAGAGTGACTTTTTCAGAAATAACATCATATTCTTAATGTGTGTTGATATAAAGAAGCACCAGGGGATTTGATTATAAGAAAATAGCAAGGGTCCCCTAGGGAGCAACAGTGTCATGAAATAGGTATGAGTGATAACAGCAAAATCCCAAATTGTATTTTCATTGCATTGTATTGCTTTAAAGAAATTGTGGAAATTGTGCTGGTATGTACATATTTTAATTACCAAAGGAAAAATTTTTTCTTAAAGCTCATTAACTTTTATGGGGGGTGGTTGTAAGTATAAACTTACCAAATCTTAAACTGAAACGCAAGAAATAATTGAGACAAATCCTGGAACACTTGTAGGTTTGGAGTTATAGGATCTGTGCTTGAATCTTAGCTCTTGAATAAATCACATTCCCCCGTCCTCAGATTCACTGAGGGGATTGGACAAGATGACTCTTAAAATTCCTTCTGAGCTTTAGTCTTTATAACCTCAACCTTCCCCTTCTCTCCCTCCACTCGACCAAAAAAAGAAGATCCTTGTGAATGAAATGCCCTTCTTATTCCTAGGAGGAGTGGTAAAGATCCTCCAGAGCCACCCAATCTATTGAAAAGTTCCCTGTGTTGGGAGACAGAATTGATCCATAGAAGGGGATGGAGTTTTTGAGAAGCTCCTGATGGGAACAAGATTTGATCTCCAGGTAGAGCAGCAGTAGAGCAAGGTTCTGAAAATTTTCCATTTCCAACACAACCTATTGGGGACTTCAGGACTGTAGAGGGAGAAACAAGATGAAGTTGAAAGAAGAAGAAGAAGAAAAAAAAAAAACCAGGAAGGTGGAGGAAAGATGTAATTGGGGGAAAATAAGCTGATTTCTGGTTTGTGTTAACTAGGATAATTTGGAAACTGTAAATATCATGGACACAAAACAGTCTCCTAAAAATCCCAAAGGAATTTTTCATTTCTCCTTTTGTAGTGTCTTTACTTGAAGATCTAATCATCTGCACTAATGAGTATTACTGTAAGAAGGAAATATTTTTCTCATTTTAAGAGGATCGAAATTAAGGTCATTTTTGTAAGAGTTTGCTAAGTTAGGTAGGGTCTCTACCCTGAAGATAATCTAGAGGCTTTTCCTTTTATCTCTTTGACTTTCACTTTGCCTTTTCTGAAGTCTATTTAGAAGCCTTTTATGCCAAACCACTTGATCTTTCTCTCAAATGTAATTGTGGCTCATTCGGCTGGATGCTTTGCACTGATCTTGAGAACTTAATGCTGTAGTTAATGAGCACAGAGATGAGCAAGGTGGAGAAAAGGAATCTGCGACTACCTCTCTTGAATCAGTTCTTAATTGTGTTGTTTCCTTGTTTCCATCACTGTGGTATGAATTTTCAGAAGATTTAGGCACATCTATGTTTGAATATAAGAAACCAACCCCAGTCTAAAACTAATTTTTTTTTTAATAAGAACCGATGACTGCCTCAAATTTATCGTTTCCCAAGACTTTCATTATAATTCAAATAGAATTTTCCTTAACTTCCCTTCTAATTGGGCTTCTGGGACCTGATTCCAAGGGCTTCTTTGTCAAGTAACAAGTGACTTGCAAACAAACTGGGCAAGCTCATTAATCCCATAATCCAGTGGCAGTTCTTCTATGAGGATAACATTTGCTGTCATTTCTTGTCCTTTCAGATTTAACTGGGGGAGACAGGGAAGGTGGATAGCAAGAGAAATCAAGGTATCAATTTGAGCATTCTACCTCTAGCCCTGGTGGTGAAGTCTACTTGTTAACTGGTCAGTTGGTCTGACCTGAGATAGGTACTCGACCTGGAATTTAGAAGAGAAACTGTTTAAAGGCCACAAATCTTTGAATCTAAGTTGCCAGAGAATTAGATAATCCTTCGCAAAGTTTATAAAGAAGTTATTAGATACCGTCTGATTCCTTTCTTATATATTATCTTTCACTGTTGGCAGCTTATTCTATGTATAACTTTATTAGGATGTTTCCACACCTTTCCAAGCTACACACACACACACACACACACACACACACAAATGTATGCATGAAGTGGAGTTTTCAAAGCCATTATCAAGTAGCTTCCTTGATACCTGTGGCTTTGCTTTATTGAAATAGTTCTAAGGACTACTCTAAGGGATTGCCTTAATTTTGCTTTTCATCACCCTCTGTTTGGATGTTCTTTTTAAAGCATCGGTGCTTCCTTCCAAATACTGTATCTACATGGAGACACCCCCTTCCATTCTGTTTCTGATTTGGAAGAAATTGTAAAGCGCTTAGCATAGTGCCTGGCACATAATAAGCACTATATATATATATATATGTGTTAGCTATTCTTATCTTTGCACATACCACCTATGGACTTAATAGACTTAAGTGCTTCCTTTGCTTCCTCTCCATCCCTCAATAGGAAAGCGGTTCCATTCAACACCGACTTATAACCTACTACTGTGACAGATGTTGAGGATTCAAAGATAAAAATCGTTCTTACCTTCAAAAGCTTACATTCTGCTTGGATGAAGTAACAAGTTCACAAATGAGTCACTAGCATAAACAAAGGGGTGATCAGAAAAGGGTGTATCAGGAGGTGGTACCAGAGTTGCAAGAGGGAGGTGGCTGACCTGTAGAATGGGTACAAGGAAGAACAGAGCCAGATCTGAAAGGGTTGCTGGCTATGTTTTACACTAGAATAGAGGTGACTGAGAGCCAGTTTAGTTTCTTGCTCAGGGCAATGTTTCCAGTTTGGCAGCTTTGTGGAAGGATGGCTTGGAGAAGGGAGAGTTGAAGCAGGTTGACCAATTAGGAGGCAATGGCAGTCAGCCAAGTGATTCCCTCTACAGGTAGGGTACCACCCTGGACTTGCCTGCAAGAAATAGGGAGGCCTCAGTTCTTTGGGAAATAATTCTCTGAAGGGATCTTATGCAGGCCATAACTTCTTGAGCAAATCTAAGTAAATTTAATTGGCTTCATTATAAAATGGAAGAAACTTTATACGGCAAAGTCGGTCTTGTGTTCTGACTTTCATGGATGCTTGCATAAAGGGATTTTGTATTAGTCACGTTGCAGTTGGTGTCAGTTTGGGGGGCAGTTGAGAACCAATTCCAAGGCTCAAGCTAAGAATTTCAAATAGAATGACTAACTCATTCCTAAGGATCCCTGAGGGCTGCATATTGGCTTAGATTGAAAATGTGTTATTTGTGTTTTACTGTATTTTTAAATTTTATTTTGTTAAATATTTCCCAGTTACATTTTAATCTAGTTCTCCCCGTGGGTATCCTGGGGCAGATGCCCATGCTTGCTGGACACTTCTGCCTGGGCAGTTTACTATTTATTACTGACATATTAGTTATGTTCAAGACCAGTCTCAATCACCTATGGTACCAGGATCCCCCAGCAGCAGCTGAGGCAATTGGAAGTTGTGCCTTAATCTTTACCGGAAAAAGCCATTATTTATCCTTTGCCTTCTATGCTGCCCCCAGTCTTTTCCTTCCTTGCCTCCTTCATTAACCTCGGCATTCATTGTCCAGTTTTTCTTGGAGTATCCGTAGCCATTGACCCATGGGTCAGTTCTAAGGTCACCCTGCATTTGTGATGGCTCAAGACGTCCAGGGAAGTCGGCCCAGCCTTGTCTGCTTCCCGTTAGCTCGACAGAGTCTACTTTTTGGCCCTCTTTGCGGAGAAGAAATGGAGCGAGCCCGATTCTGCTTGTTGCTTCACTTTTCACCTAAGGCCAGAACCTTTGCTCCTCGAGGTCGGTGAGGGGGGCTGTCTGGGAGGAAAAAACATTGAAGCTGCAAATGCCCAAATCCAGAAAAGTCACTTCCCTCCTGGGCCTCAGGGAACTCAACTCTGAAATAAGGACCGTGGACCAGATTGATGGGGTTCTCCCTCCATGTTCCCCACATCTAACCACGCGGGGCCTGATTCCTTCTCACGTTAGACTTTTGGTACAGTTCCCAATTGGCCTCCCAGCTTCCAGTCTCTTCCCCCTCCAGACCATCCTCCATGTAGCTGCCAAAACAACCTTCCAAAAGCATGCCTGAGTATGTCATTCTCCTGCTCCTCAGTCGGAAGTGGCTCCCTATTACCTCTAGGATCAGATACAATCTCCTCGACCGTCATAAACTGGCTCCAGGCTAAATCCACATCATTTCCCTTGCTTTCTGTGCACTTTTACCCCTGTTCCCCATATCTGGATGCACTTCCTCATCTCGACTTAGAAACCATTCAAAGCTAAGCTTGAGAAACTTAAACCAAACTTGTCCCGCTCTCCCTAGCTATGTTCCTTCCTTCCTTCCTTGCTTAAATTAATGTGTATATACTTATCATATGTATGTACGCAGTAGAATGTAAGCTCCATAAGGGCAGGGACTGCATTTCATTTGGGATTTGCATCTCCAGTGCTAAATAAATGCTTGTTGGATTGGATTGGGGTGAATAAGTACTTTCATTTTAAAATCAGAGACCAAACAAAGCACTTGATTGACTTGATCAAGCCTGGCCACTTAAGAAAGTAGCATTTCTTTATACCCCTCATACCTTCTACAAGCAGGGCAATGGGTTCATTCCCTCAGGTGTACATCACTTAGATTGTGGAAGTCTAAAACTGGGCCTGTAGACCCAGGGCTTGGCTCAGTGTTTTATTTTGTAATCACGCTTATGACTAAAGATCTGTTTCTATGATTACTAGTCATAAGAGCTTTTTAAACCAACCAGTAATTACTTAGGGATCGTCAGCCAAAGACTTTAGCTTAGGAGCCAGAATAAGGACTCTTCTGAAAAGCAGATTCTAGCTTAGTGTAAAAAACACCCTTTGCAATTGGAGCTGTCCAGGGGTAAAGTAGACTGCCTTGGGTTTTCTGGAATCAGAGGTCTACTTCATGCAAAAACTCAACGATGTCTTGTAGAGTATTAAGAGAAGATTCCCTTTACTAGAAGTGCATCTTGTTGGCTCAAGTGAGATAATTTATAAGACATTTTGCTAACCTAAAAGTACTAAGTAAACATTGATAATTATTTTCTATTGCAAGCAAAGGTTTAATGGGTGACTAATCACCATCTCCATTGTGCACCAAATCTTTATGCAGGTACTTCATAGGCTAGATAGAACTCCAAGGCTCCTCCCTGCATTGAGTTTTTGTGATTTTGGATTCACTCCCATTTCATGATCATGGTTTGTTTTTGTTTTTGTTTTTAAAGGAAGTTGTATTTTTGTGAAGCTCCCGAGTAGAATGTATAGCTGCAGTATTTGCCCAGTATTCAGAGTGGCCTTATGGTGGGGGAATTCTTTGGAGTCTTGCAATTTAATGAGATGGTGGATTCAATTCAACATTTATTAAGTGCCTATTATGTGCAGGACACTCTCCTAGGTACTGGAGAGAGAGGAAAAAAAAAAAAAAAACCAGCCCTGCCCTCATTTATATTCTACTGGGCAGATCCAACACACACATAGAATTAAAAACAAGTTTGAAGAAGGATAAATCATGTAGAAAGTATTTTCAAAAGGAAGAGAGAATGCTAATTGAGGGATTCAAGAAATGGCTCATGTAAGGAGGTGATGCCTGAGGGTGCTTTCATGATAGCTGGGATTCTTTGAGCATGGGAAAAGGAGGGCCTTCCAGGTATGGGGGGCCTCCCGAGAACCCACAAGCTTTTATTAAGCACCTTTTCCCATGCCAGGCTCTGTGTTAGAAGCTGGGGATACAAAGGCTCTCAATCCCAGTAGCCTCCATTCTACCTAAGCAAAGACTGAGGGGAGACAGAATGTCCAATACAGGCTTCTTTGAATATGGGGGGTGGAGGGGAAGTCCACGAAGGGGAGGGAGTTAATATGAACTAAAACTTGGAAAGGTAGGTGGAAGTCACGTGACGGGGGGCTTCATATTCCCAGAAGAGATTGTACTTGATCCTAGAAGTAATATCCACTGACCATTTTAAGAAGGGCTGACATGGTCACATCTGCGTTTTTGGAATATTATTTGGGGAGCCATGGAGGGAAGAGACTACCGTCAAAGAAACCAGTTAAGAGGCTGTTGTCATAATCCTGGTGAGAGGTAATGAGGAGCCATTTGGATAGTAGAGGACAATTGAATCTTAAATGAATAAAACTTGGCAATTGATAGGACGTGAGAGTTGAAGAAGGAGGAGGGAATCAAGGATGACTTGAGTTACAAACCAGGATAACTGGAAGGATGGTAGTGCTAGAGGAAGGTTTGAAGGAGGGCTGAGTTTGGAATGATTTCTGTAATCACTGATTTTAAATCTTAAGACATCCATTCCAATCACCTGCATAGTGCAGATAAGGAAACAGAGAGATGGGAAATTAGGGAGTTTTGAACCCAGGTCTCCCCAGTCCACCGATGAGCATTATAGGTAGAGGTCAGAAAACAAGATGAAATATGTTTAGCACTATGAGCTGAGATCAATTGATTCTACAGCCTATGGACATTAGAGATTAAAAAGACTTGAGAGATCTCAAGAAACTTCAATTTACAGATAATGGCCGGGATCGCAAAGCTCACCATTTGGTTGGAGAGAACAAGATGAAAGATTCAGACAAGGGTGAATTTGGGGTTGGAGTGAGTGTTCAGATTCAGATTAGAGCCATTTTTCAAGTGAAATTAACTACTCTTATCAAATCATCCTTAGTGATGGGATGCAGAAGGCTGGGAACTAAGCAATAACTACCCCTCCGTTTTTGTTTTTTTTTTTCACCTATGATGGGGGGAGTCGGGAGGTGGCTTTCAGATTTGTAAAATTCCCTAGACTACTCTTTAGTCAATCCTGCATCTATGGTGATGGAAAAGATTAATCGGTTATAAGAGCAACTAAGTGGCATAGTAAAAACACTTCTTCCAGAGTTCGAATCTTGCCTTAGACATTAATTGGATAACCCTGGGCAAGTCACTTTTAATTCAGCTTCCTCATCTGTAAAATGAGCTGGGAAAAGGAAATGGCAAACCACGCCAGTATCCCTCCCAAGAAAACCCCAAAGAGTCGGGCCTGACTGAATAACAAAAAGTAATAGCATTTATATCACGTTGTGAGGTTTGCAAAGCACTTTACAAACATTATCTCATTTTTCTCTTCTCAATGGCCCTGGGAAGTAGGGATTCATCATTATCCTTATTTTACAGATAAAGCAACTGAGGTAGACAGGTTCAGCCACTCCCCCATGGTCACATACTTAGTGTCTGAGGCTGCATTTGAACTTAAGGTCTTCCTGACTCCAAGCCCAGCACTTCATCCAATGTTCTGCTTAGTTGTCTCCATTTAAAACCTCCACCAATGAAAAATACCTTCTATGCTAACTTCTGGCAGGGAACCGGTCTCCCAACTTAAAATAACAGAGAGCTCAGTATTTCCCAAGGGGTTGCCCCATTTCTTTTGGGTGCAGTTCTGAATGTTTTTAAGAAGTTTGGTTTCTTTTTTAAATTAAAAATTGAGCAAAATGTTTCCTCTCTATAACTTCTCCCAATTTATTCTAGCTTCACCTTCTGCAATCTACTCCTTCTCCTATCTACTCATAGTCTTTCTGACATATGAAGCTAGCTATCACATCCTCCCAAAATCTTCTCTATTATGAAAATCCCCCCTTTATTAAAAATAAAAATTTTTAAAGCCCCAATAACATTTACAGATTACTCTAAAGTTTGCACACACTTTATGTAGACTTACTTTTTCCAAGATAGAATTATTTTAGAAAATTGAGATTGATGTTAGGGATTGGAGGAGGTAAGAATTTGGATTTTGTTAACATAAGGATACTCCTGGGAAAGGAAACTTCCTCTTCCAAGTCAGTCCCCTCTCTGAACCTTAGTCTTAGGGAGTTGCTTAGAACTCTGAGGTCACACAGCTGCATCTGACCCCAGGTCTTCCTGGTTTTGTGACCAACTTTCTATCCAATATTTCCAGATGCCTCAAGGTATTACAAGTATTGTATTTAAAATTTTCATTCAATTCTCACAACAACCCTATGAAATTGATGCTATTATTACCCCCATCACATGGAGGAGATAACTGAACCCAAAGAGGAAGTGACCTGCCTCCATTCACACAATTCCTAAGTCTGATTCAAAAGGAAAGCCCAAGTGTTCTTCCCTAATTTCTAAGGCTGCAGCCGCTCCACCTCCTAAGAGTCTCTCCATCCTTTACCACCATGACTAGCTCCCATCTATCCTACTCGGATTTGTCAATGTCACCCAAAATGTGGCACCCAGACTTAAACCAGCACTCCAGAGGTAGTCGGAGTAAAGATCAAGAGCACCAGGACCCAAGATAGGCTTTCAAAGGCGTCCACACTGGTGTGTCCTCCAAAACTGGAAGAGCCTGTGGGAGGGTGCCCTGTTTTCTGGGGACCCTTCTCACCCAGTTTGTGGGGATTGCTCATCACCACATCCAGGGCGAGTTTTTTGGCCATAGAAACTCACCCAGACCATCTGTTGTGTTAGGGAGGGCTCCCCAGCTGCCACCTTCTGCAAGAAGCCTCTTCTGATCCTCCCTTGTTCCCAAATTACTGCATAGATAGGTATACATTTCATAGGGACCCATGCATTTAAAGTATAGGTGTATACATGTGTATATGTATATAAGGCTGAATTTGAACTCGGGTCTTCCTCACTCTAAGCCCAGTGCTTTATTCACTGTGCCATCTAATTGCCCTTACTTTTCTCCTTATTTTTCTTCTTAAACCTCTTATAATCCATCTTCTGATTTCATCATTCTATCAAACTGTCTTCCACAAAGTTACCAGTGATCTTTTTATTGCTATGCCCAAAGTCTTTTTCTCAATCCCCATTTTTCAGCCTTTGACATCTTCCCTCCCTCCTTTTCTGTCCCTCCCTCCCTCCTTTGCTCCTTCTTTGTCTCTCCCTCTCTCTTTCTCCCTATCTCTCCTCTCTTTCCCTATCCCTTTCTCTTCCTTTCTCTCCTTCCCTCTCCTTTCCATCCCTCTTCCTCCCTCCTTCCAAGCTTCCCTCTCTCTGCCTCCCTCCTTTCCTTTCTCTATCTCTCTCTGTGTGTCTCTCTCTCCTCTTTCCTTCCCTCCCTCCCTTCCTTCCTCTCTGTCTCTCTTACTCTGTCTCTCTCTCTGTCTGTCTGTCTTTCTCTCCTCGCTTTCTCTCCTTCCCTCCCTCCCTCCCTTTCTTTTTATTGTCTCTGTCTCTATCTCTCTCACGCACACAGAGACTAGTTTTTGCCCCTTTCTCCACTATCCTGCACTTAGTAGGTGCTTCCTAAATACTGACTGGCCAATCAGCTCCCTCAGAGTCGGGACTTCTTGCTTTGGGGCAGACCCATTATGATGGTTAAGGCTTTGGGCCGGAGGGAAGCGGAGATTCGGAAAGGGCTTGGGTCCCAGGTCCTCCGTGACTTTGGGAGCTAGGATCTGAAAACAAGATTTTTCTAACTCTTTTTACCCGGCTACCCAGCTGCCTCCGGGACACCTCCGGGGCTTGTGGGTCCCCAGTGCAATAAGCCGCAGTGCCTCGATTCCTGGTCCAATCCAGTTTTAGTCTTCGTCCTCCCCTCACCCTTTCTTCAGCTGCCCCTGCCTCTGTTTCTCTGAGAAGACCTCAATGTTGTTAATAGGCAAGCAGTGACAGATGGTGACCACGTGGGGGCAGCAGATCAACACGACACTGAGATGGCTCTCAAGTCGCTATCACAGTATTGGGGTGCCGGAGCCGCTAACCATCCCAGGCCTCCCTGGCACCCCCTCCCGCTGGCTGCCCTGGATGGTCGCTTTTCTCTTTAATATTCCTTGTAACCTGTGTGTGGAGAAGGGAATGGCCAGTCACTTCAGTATCTTGCCAAGAAATCCCCAGATGGGGTCACCAAGAGCCAGGGTTTGGGACTTTACCTCTGTGATCTGAGCTTTCTGCCTCAGTTTCCTCATCTGTAGCTCCAAATCTATGATCCTGAGATCCCAATTTCATAGCATCCAATTTTAGAACTGAGACATTAGAGATGGTCTGATCCACTCCCCTGAATTGTCAGCCTCAGATCACTTACAAAATGGGGATACTGGGGCAGCTAGGGGGCACAGTGGATAGAGCACCAGCCCTGAAGTCAGGAGGACCAGAGTTCAAATCTGATCTCAGACACGTAACATTCCCTAGCTGTGTGACTCTGGCAAGTCACTTAACCCCAATTGCCTCAAAAAAAAAAAAATGGGGATATTAGTAAAACCCACTTCACAAGATCCTGAGACTCCACTGAGAAAATGTGTGTAAAGTCCTTTGCCAACCTTAAAAGTGCAACCTATCATCATCATTACCCCTAGTGCCTAACACAGTGTCTGACATGGAGGAGGTTCTTCAAAAATGTTTTTGTGAGCCAGCTGGTTGGTTTAGTGGGTAGAGCAAGTCGCTTAACCCCAATTGCCTCAGAAAATGTGTGTGTGTGTGTGTGTGTGTGTGTGTGTGTGTTTTGGATTGAGTCATTGAAGATGGGAGATGGCAGGGAAAGCTGGAATTAGAGGTCCTGGATTTTGATCCTAGCTGTGTGTCCTTGAGCAGATGACTTAACCTCTCTGGGACTCATCTATAGAATAAGAGGTTGGACTCTGAAGTCCCTTCCAGCTTAGACTCTAGTATCCTGTGAAAGGGAGATGACAAGGGGGGAAAATGGGGGAATGATTTCGGACCTACCTCTAGCCTTGAACGGATCCCTTTCAAGGGGGCTGCCAATCCCCGCACTAGAAGCAGAATAATGACAGCCAAGTTTTCTGCTGTTCTACCATTTTCCTCCTGAATTTGGGCTTGGGGGATGGGGGAGAGCAGGGAAAAGCCCAGTGTTGGAAGGAGCAGGAGTTCATGAATAATCCAGAACAATCCAGGGACCCCTGAGCTGCCTGGCGGCCTCCTGCCTCCAGCTGAGACTCATCATTAGCTACAAAAGCATCTGTGATCCCTGACTGCCCACATCCAGGGGGGGAGGCTGGCACGGCCTATTTCTCAGCAGCTGTGCCAAGATATTATCTGAGCCAAGTCTTGGGGTCTAAGTTCTTCACAGCGGGGGCCGGGGTGACCCAGGAGACCCCCAAGTTCCCTTTAATGAGCTCTACCGGGACCGCCCCAATGTGTCCATCAAAGGCAGTTCTGCTCACCTCCTCCCACCAGCAATGACAGCAAATAGACCCACAGACTCCCAAACTAGCAGCTAAAATTACCTACAGCAAAGGAACAGAAGAGCAGGGAGAGACACTGGGCCAAGACTGGGCCCCCCATTAGCCCAGATTGTGAGCACAGGTAATTGATGGGAGGCCAGGAGCTCCCTGATTGGACAAGAACAGCGGTCCAGCAGCCGGAGCAAGAATAAGGGACATTTCCCTAGCTCTCCAACTCTGCAACCCGTATATTCCATCACCGGAGCCTCACATGGAGCTAGATTGAGTGATTCGAGGGAAATGTCCAGGAATTGTTCAGCCGGTGATCTTTCTCTGGCTTTCCCTTCCATTTTGTTTTTGTTTGTGCGTAATTGTTCCGTGTTCCAGGCCCCATCAGACTGGAGCTCTCTGTGGGCAGGAACTGCCTTTTGCCTTTCTTTGCATCCCCAGGGCTTAGCCCAGAGCCTGACACATAGCAGGTGTGTAATAAATGAATAATTAAACAGACCTGGTGATTTCCCTCATGCAGCACATCATCATCATGGACCACTGGGCAAAGTTAGGATGCAAAGACTTGTGTCACTGTCATAAGACGCAGGACTTGAAAGACAAATTGTAAGAATCACAGCCAGGTTCTTCTCCCCAATATCCAAGGTAATTTCGATGGACATGGGATGGAAAATGCCATCCGTATCCAGAGAGAGAGAGAGCTATGGAGATTGAATGGGGATCAAAGCATAGGGTTCTCAACTTTTTTATTTGTTGGCTTTTTCTTTCTCATGTTTTGGTCTGATTTTTCTTGCATAAGATGGCAAATATGTTTAAAAGGATTGCACACGTTTAACCTGCATTAGATTTTTTTTAAGCTTTATTTCTAAAACTTATGCATGGGAAGATAACTGTATACATATGTATACACATATTTGATTTGTCAAGTATTTTAACATAATTTGCATGTATTAGACTTCCTGCCATTTAGGGGAGGGGATGGAGGGAAGGAAGGAAAAATTTGTAACAGAAAGCTTTGCAAGGGTCAATGATGAAAAATTACCCATACATATGTTTGGCAAATAAAAAGCTTTAATTTAAAAAATTAACATGAAATAAAACATATGCATGGGTAATTTTTCAACACTGACCCTTGCAAAGCCTGCTGTTCCAAATTATTCCCTCCTTCTCCCCCATCCCCTCCCCTAGATGGAAGGTAGTCCAATACATGTTATATATGCTAAAATATGTTAAATCCAATACATGTATACATTTTTATACTTATCTTGCTGCACAAGAAAAATCGGATGAAGAAGGAAAAAAACATGAGAAAGAAAACAAAATGCAAGCAAACAACAACAAAGAGAGTGAGAGTGCTATGTTGGGGTCCACACTCGGTTCCCACAAGCCTCTCTCTGAGTGTAGGTGGCTCTCTTCATCACTGAACAATTGGAACTGACCTGTATCAGATTGCTTGATGTTTTGGGGAGAGGGAAGATAAAGAAGGGAGAGAGAAAATTTTGAAACACAAAGTCTTTTTTATCTTTTTTTTTTAAATTAAAGCTTTTTATTTACAGAACATGAGTAACTTTTCAACATTGAGCTTTGCAAAACTTTCTGTTCCAAACTTTTCCCTCCTTCCTCCCACCCCCTCCTTAGATGGCCAGTAGCCCAATACATGTTAAATCGAAACACAAAGTCTTACAATGAATGTTGAATGTTGAAAAGTATTTTTACCTGTAGTTGGAAAAATAAAAATACTATTGAGGAGGGAAAATAATTACAGCCTAGGAGAAACCGTTTTCTCCACCCACCCCTATGAAATACAATTGTCACATGTTAAAATAGACATTCAAACACTAAAAATACCTTTTAAATAAAATAATCCCATGCCATTTGTCTGTCTCAAAATATAAAGAAGTTCAGAAGAATCTGATGAAGATTAGATTGGCTTTCAAACCCACACTTTAATCCACGTGGATCCAGCATCCCTTTACCACCTTCTTGTGCTCCTGCCAGACCAGACTTCCTGGTGTCTCACATGCATGATATTCCATTTCCCATTCAGTTATTTCTGAAGCAGTTGTCCACGGGCAGTCAGCTCATCAAATGGTAAAAAGAAAAACAACAGTATTTTATACTGTTGTAAATATTTTATATTTATATATTTGTAAACATATTTATATAAATATATATTTGTGTATTAATATATTTTATATAAATTTATATAAATAAATGATATATTTTCTGTGGATTCATATAAGTAATATATTTTATATAAACATTAATAAATTTTATATATTATATCAATTTTGAAAATGAGTTAATATATTTGTATAAATATATTTATGAATATTATAAAATTTTACACTGTTATGAATAAATAAATATTTATTAAGCACCTACTATGTGCTAGGTACATGGGAGACAGAAATAGAAAGGAAAAGGAGTTAACCATTATTGGAAGGAAATAACTCAAATAAATATTTGTAAGGAATATAGGCAGAGGAAATGCAGACTAATTGGAGGGTGGGATAGGGGTCGGTGAGATGGGCTAACAATTAGAGGGATTCAGAAAGGCTTCAGATAGGATGTTGGGCAACAGTCTAGACAAAGGTCTGGTGGTGTGAGATTTGATATAAAAATGGCTAGATGATTGTGTGTTAGAGGGATTAATAGAAAATAAATTTGAAAACCGAAATTAGAGTCAGATTGTGAAGGACTTTAAATGTCAGAAGGAAAATTTTGTAAAAGAGAAGAAGACACTGTTATTATTAAAGAAGCCCGAATTCAACTTGTCTGAGGAATCTGTGGATGAAAATAAAAAATATTAGCTATCATCATTCCTTAGACATGATTCAATCGAAGGAAAACATTTTTCCATATTGAGGAGATTAAAAGGGATTTTTAAAAAAACCATCTCAGATTGGAAACATTTGATCTACCTTGGTTCTGTCACTCCCTTGTGAATTTGGACAAGTCACTCAAGTGTTTTGTGCCTCAGTTTCCCTGCTATATCGAATGAGGAAGTTAGACTAGGTGACTTGGAATGGCAAATGCCATCCGTATCCAGAGAAAGAGCTATGGAGACTGAATGTGGATCAAAGGATAGGGCTTTAAACTTTTTTGTTATTTGTTGTTGTTTTGTTAACTTTTCAGCTCTAAACCTAAGATCCTAGGGTCCTTGCCAAATGGGAAACAATAGCAACCAATAGCAACATATCTTTAGACTAAAAACTCATTTGTTAAACATTACAGAAGAACATGATGTGAGATCATCAGATTGTTATTGTTGTCCACTTGGTCTGACTCTTCATGGCCCCATTTGGGATTTTCTTTCTTTTTTTTTTCTTTTTCTTTTTTTTTCCCTTTTGGGATTTTCTTGACAAAAATGCTAGAGTGATTGACCATTTCCTTTTCCAGCTCATTTTACAGTTGAGAAAACCGAGGTAAATAGAGTAAAGTGACTTGCCCAGGATCATACAGCTAATAAATGTCTGAGGCCAGATGTGAGCTCAGAAAGTTGAGTCTTTCGAATTCTAGGAAAGAACTCTAGGAAGAGTTGGACAACTGAACACCCACAGAATGACCACTTGTTGGTAGGTATAGAGCTTGGACTGAATGGCCTTGAAGGAGGGGCAGCCGAGATTTGGAGCCAGAGGATTCCAGTTCAAATCCTGGGTCTGCTGTTTAAAGTCAGCTTTTTACTACCAGGTCTGCCATTTACTACCAGGTCTGGCTTACCCAAGTGGTCCAACTTCTCTGAGTCCCAACTCCCTTTCTGTAAAATGAGTTTGATAGGGAGCCTCTAAGATCCTTTCTGCTCTTCCAATCCAATGTCCCTTTCAGTTCTCAGATTCTGGGATTCTACTTAGTTGTATGGGGGTGCATCAGAACATGGGCACCAGGGGTCCCCAGCTCCACACCTGCCCCCACCTGTCAATTTAATTAGAGACAAAGACTTAGCATGGGCTGGGGGGCAGATGCCCACCCTCAGGTGAGCAAGACCTGGGCTCTGATCTTTGAGGAGGGCAGTTCCAAACCACCCACCTCCAACCTGGAAAGGCATTAAGTATTCCAGAGCATCTTCGAGCTCTGCAAACACTTCAGATGCAGAAGGCCCCCTGTGAACGGAGGCTGGAGCTGGCTGCTCACACCTGACTTGCCCTTGGCAGATGCTCTTTCTTCCACCGAGGTTTCTGGCTCCATCAGCCTCCCTCTATGAGGCAGGAGTACAGATGTGCCCTTCTGAAAGGGTCATGTCCCACTCCCACCTCAAGGAGGAGCTCCAGGGGCCCTGGGAGACACTGATTTTGAACTGCAGCCCAGGGGAGCCCCAGGAACCCAAAGACCTCCCAACATGACAAAGGCACCATCTGTGTTCTCACCTGAGACATGCAACAGCTCAAAAGAAAATGTTTATTATAGCTGGAAGTCACTGAGCCCAATCTCTTCATTCTACAGATGAGGAGACTGAGACCTGGGAAGATGAGACCCCAAGAACGACCACCCAGTGACATTACACAGCAGAATTCAAATCCGGGTCTCTCATCGAGTGATGTAGTGCCAACAGTGGTACCTCTAAAAGCAGGGGACCTGGCTTCAGATTATAATCTGTCAGACTTCTGGGCCTCTGCAACAAGAGGACATTGGGCGAGATGATCTAAAGCCTCTGGGAAGCAAGCCCACCCAGCCAGCCCACCCCTCACTGCTTCCCAACCAAAATGCATTGGAATACTGTTAAGGAAGAAGAGCGAGTCAGGATGGTTTCTGGCCTGGGATTTCAACTGATTTGCCCCTCACCTCCCAGCATCTGCCCCTGTCTTTGGGGAGCACCCTTTTTTTTTTTTTTTTGCTGAGGCAATTGAGATTAGGTGACTTGCCCAGGGTCACACAGCTAGGCAGTGTTAAGTGTCTGCAGCCAAATTTGAACTCAGATCCTCCTGACTTCAGGCTGGTGTTACAACTAGCTGCCTCCTCTAAGAATGTTTTCTTGCTCTGGTTGATATAGCTTGCCTTTCTCGGGTTCAGAACCAGGACTTTCACCACTTCCTGGCCACCTCCACACAAAGCTGCCTCCCAGTGCCAAGTCCCCTTCACTCATTGTCTTCCCCCATTAAAGCACAAACCTCACTGGGACAGAACCATCTTTTTGGCTTTTCTTTGTGGGCAGAGTGCCTGGCACATTGTGGCCACTTAATAAAAAGCATCATCCAGCAGTCTGCTGGTTAAATGTTTAACAATTGACTCTCTTCTTGGCTTTGAAGTCCATTCTCCATCTATCCTGTCATGCTGCTTCTCATCTTAATTCTAAAAAGTTCTATTTAGACTGCAAGATGGAATACCAATATTTTCCACAACTACATTTCCCCCCCACAAAAAGCCTCTTAATTCAGTTCAGCATTTATTAAGCGCCTTTGTTCTAGACACTGGGGGTGCAAAGGCAAAAGATGAACAAGTTCTTCTATTTAGACTGCAAGATAGTATACCAATATTTTCCACAACTACATTCCCCCCCAAACTCTTAATTTTGCTCAACATTTATTAAGCTCCTGTGTACTAGACATGGGGATACAAAGGCAAAGATGAACAAGTTATTCTATTTAGACTGCAAGACAGTATACCAATATTTTCCATAACTACATTCCCTCCCCCCCCAAAAAAAGCCTCAATTCAGTTCAGCATTTATTAAGTGCCTTTGTTCTAAATATTGGGGGTACAAAGGCAAAAGATGAACAAATTATTCTATTTAGACTGCAAGACAGTATACCAATATTTGCCATAATCGCATTCCCCCTCAAACTCTTAGTTCAGTTCAACATTTATTAAGCACCTGTGTGCGAGACATTGGGGATGCAAAAGGAAAAGATGAATAGTAACTGAAAAACAGCTATTCTAAACAATCAACTCTCAAGGGAAAAATAGGTGTCCTCACCTATTTTTTTTTATCATTATCAAGTTTATCACTTGCATTAGACAATAGACAAAATAATAAATCAAATTCTGATATGGAGCTTGCTGAATTCTCGGGACCTTGACTGTCTTTCCAGAAGAAAAGAATCTCCCCATTTTAGAAACAAGAAAATTGAGGCTCTAGATATTAAATTGACTTTCTTAAGAACACAATATAAGCAGACCTGAGACAAAAATTCAAGACTCTTTTCCAGTCCCCCATCCAATCTTTTTCCTCTTCACTTGTCCCAATGTGCTTCCATTCACATCTCCTCATTCTGGTTGGATCCCCTCCTCCCTCCATTGTGGTGCCCCTTGGGAGGAAGGGAAGGGACTACAAGCAGGGAGTAAGAGTATATCCCAGCCTGGCTGGGACCAGAGTATTCAAAATATAATTGGGTTATAGATGTGCTAATGGAAGATGCTGACATGTGATTGGGAAGACAAAGAAACTCAGAGGATGGTAGATGCTAGTACTGAGCTCCTGCTATCCAGGGGTTGGGGGGGGGGGTGGAGGGGAAGGAAGGCAATTTAGGAAGCTAGGAAGCAATTTAGGGCTTTTTAAAGAAACTGTGAGTTTAAAATGAAAAGTAACTCAGTTCAAATCAACTATAAACAGCCTATAAGGGAAGATGCTCTCTACCGCCAGAGAAAGAACTAATATAGTTTCTCATCTATATCTGTGTCAAATGTGGCTTTCTCTAGTCTGGAATTGGGAGGGAGGGAAAGAAACAACTTGGAACTCAAATATAACCAAAAAATAAACAAATAAATTTTAAACTCAGGGGAATTGACCAAGATTATGGATACCCCAAAAAGACAGAAAACAGTTCAGAGGAGTTCTTTGGACAGAATAGAGGGATGTTGAGGGCAGTTATGATATTTTTAAAACTTTATTTATTATTTTCCCCAGTTATATTCAAAACAAAAAAATACAGTTGTTTTTAAATGTTTTGAGTTCTAAGTTCTCTCCTTTATCCCCACCCACAATGACAAAACCACATATGAAATTATACAAAACGTTTCCATAAAAATCAAGTTGTGAAAGAAAACATAGATTTCCCACCCTAATGAAAATAAAAACCCTCAAGAAAAAAATTAAGATAAGAATAGAGAGAGGGAGAGAGAAAGAAAGAATGCTTCAATCCATATTCAGATCCAATCAGTTCCTTCTCTGGGTATGGATAAGATTTTTTATAAATCTTTCAAAGTAGTCGTGGAGAATTGTGCTACTGAAAATAGCAAAGTCATTTACAGCTAAACATCCCAGAACACTGGGATTTTCCCTTTGCTTGAGTTCATGGAGGACTTTCCAGGGTTTTTTCCTGAAAGCACTCTGCTCATCATTTCTCATAGAACAATAATATTCCATCACAAACACACACCCCAGTTTATTGAGCCATTCTCCAATTGATGGGCATCTTCTGTTTCCATTTTTTTTTTGCTCTGAGAAGAGAATTCCAATGAATATATATTTTTTTTTTTTTTTGGCTAAGGCAATTGGGGTTAAGTGACTTGCCCAGGGTCACACAGCTGTTACGTGTCTGAGACCAGATTTGAACTCAGGTCCTCCTGACTTCAGGGCTGGTGCTCTATCCACTGCGCCACCTAGCTGCCCCCAATGAATATTTTTTGTACATAGAGGTCATTTTCCGTTTTTTCCAATCACTTTTGGTATTCAAGCCTAGTAGTGGTGTTCTTAGGTCAAAGGATATACATGAATTTTAGCTCTTTGGATACAGAGCATATCTTTTGATCATTTATCAATTGGGGCATGGCTTTTATTTTTTATAAATTTGACTCAGTTCCCTCTATGTCTGAGAAATGAAGCCTTGTCAGAGAAACTTGCTTCAAAAATGTTTTTACAATTGCATATTTATGTTATGATATTTAGGAGAAACTTCCTAGACTTGAGAAGTGTCCAAATGAAGAGTGGGTCAGCTGCTAAGGAAGTAACGTTAGGGAGGTTGTAAGCAAAAGCTTGCTGGCCACTAGGCATTTTTAGAAGAAATTCTTGTGCAGGTAGAGGTTGGTTACGGGGTCTTGGGGTGCCTTTTGACTATGAGATTCTACGATCTTACTATGAGATTCAGTTCTTGCCTTTGACATGTATTAATATTTGACCTTGAACAAATCCCCTCTCTAAGTCTCAATTTTCATCCTACCTGTAGTAGGTACTTCATTGAACTGATGCATAGGTAAATGGAGATACCATTTGAGAAGGGATTTATAGAGCAGTATATGAAATCCTAACTCTGCTACCACTTGTGAATTATGTGACCTTACACAAGTCACTTCCCTTCTTAACCCTTCTTCTAATTTCCTCTTTGGAAAATAAAATTGACCAAATTTGTGACTCTAAATCTTTGTCCTTTCTGTATAAAGTGACAAAATGGTTCAAGGTTAAAATACGGACTTTGTGATCCTGTAACTTTGTGGACTTCCCCTTCCTTCTTTCTCCTAACATTCACAAAGCCCGTAGATTAAGAGCTACAAGAGTCTTCAGAAATCATTTAATCCAATACTTTCATTTTGCAGAGAGGGAAACTGAAGCCTGCAAAAATTATTTGTCTAAATTCACAAACAGAGGTGGGATTCCTCCAAACCCCAAAGCCCTAGAATGATAGTTATGATCTGTAGGACCAAGAGTTATTGTGGTCATTTGTCCAGCCACCCGGAAACAAAGTGAAAGGTGATCTACATGGTCAGCCTTCTCTCTGCTTCCTCATTTCCCACTCAATTCTCAAACCCTTGTGATCTGGCCTCAGACCCTGTCATTGCATCAACATATCTCTCTCCAACATGATCAGGGATCTCTTGGTTCCCAGCTTGCTCTTGGATATTTGTTCCTCTCCCAGCTCTTATGACACTAAGGTTCTCGTCCTACCAACTTTTCTCATTCTCTCTTATTGGATCATCATCTATGACCTCTCCTCTTTACATGGAGAGCCAGGGCTCTGTCCTGGCCACTGTTTTCTCCCTATTTACCCTCTGTCTAGGTTATCTCATCAGCTCCCATGTATTCAACTATTATTTGTATTCAAATGACTCCTAACAAATCTCTTGAGCTCTCATTCTTTATCACTAATATGGAACATCTCCACCTTGGATATTCTGTAGGCATCCAAATTCATCATGTCCAAAGTGAAATTTATTCTCTTTCCCTCAGTTCCACCAATCTATTATTTTATCTTTAAAATCACATGGTTTATATCTCTACCATATTTAACATATATTGGACTACTTACCATCTAGAGGAGAGTGGGGGGGGGGGAAGGGAGGAAAAGGAAAATGGGAACACAAAGTTTTGCAGAGGTTAATGTTAAAGAATTGTCCACACATATGTTTTGAAAAATAAAAAGCTTTAATAAAAATTGTTTAAATCAGATAGTTTTATCTCCCCCATTCCCACTTTCCCTTCATTTCCCTTTAGATTCTAAACTTCTTCCTAATGAATTTTCTTACTATGTTGGTTATAAACTCCAAAGTATCCCCTTGGTAATTTTGGTATAGAACTGAAGCTATAAGTGAATTTTGGTAGTATCATTTTTATTAAGTTGGAGCAGTCTAGCCATGAGCACTAAAAGGATTATTCCTTCAGTTAAGTTATTCTCTTTTTTTTGAGGAGTGTTTTGAAATTCTAGGTACTCAAGTCTTGAGTGTCCTTGATTCCCAGATGTTTTATGCATTTTGTGGTTATTTTCAATGGAATTTCCCTTTTCCTTCTTTCTTTTTATACTTTATTATTACAATATAGAGATGAATCTGACTTTTGTGTGTTTATTCTACTACTTTGTTGAAGTTGTTAATGTATAAATTGATTTCTAAGAACATTATATTATTAGCAAATAGGGACAGTTTTATTTCCTTTTTGGCTGCATTTGCCTTTCTTTTGTATTATTGGTACCCACATTATTGGTACCATATATTGGTACCAACCCATACTCAATTAAAAGAAGTTACCCCTACCCACATGGTAGGGGAAACAGGGACCCCCTGTGTCCACACATGCACCATTACACATTCTCCCCTGTTTGAAAATTGCCATCATGCAAAATGGGCAGGGATGCATTTTTTAAAAAAATACAGACTAAATGATACAAAAAAAGAGAGAATTATTCCTCTTGTTGGGATAGCAAATTTATATATTTCTGATTATACCTTTGAAATAAAAATTTATTTGCAAAAGCTAAAAAAAAATTGAGGACATGTCCTACTAGCACATCCCTGCTTTCCTCTATATTTATTGGGAAAACTTCTAGTATTTCTGCATTGCATGAACCATCTACTTTGGGTCTTAGATTTCTTACCAAAATCACATTAAAATGGCCCTTTTATGCTTTTTCCTTAGAGTTGTTTAGTAATTTATTTGCATAAATGAGTGTTGTACTTTGTCAAAATCTTTTCCTGTTATCTATTGACGGATGATTTGAAATATTTTTGTTTCAATTTGTTGTTGCTGTCGCTGTAAGATTTTAGCAATCCCTCAAAGCAGGGGCTAAAAAAACTGGCATAGAGTGCATTGTTATGTTATGTCTTAACTATGTGATCTCCAGGAAGATGATTTTTCTTGCTGGGTCTCAGTTTCCTCATCTGTAAAATAAGCAGACTGTTCTTTGAACCAGCAATCCTAGCAATGTCCTAATGAGAGTGTAAGAGGAATCAAAGAAAGAAAGAAAGAATCTATATTTATCAAAGTATCTATACTAGTACTTTTGGAGGGAGCAAAAAAGTAGGTACCCATTGACTGGGAAATGGATAAACAAACAATGGCCTATGAATATACTGGTATGCTATTATGTAGTAAGATATGATGAATGTCAATAAATTAGAAAAAACATGGGACAACTTATATGAACTGATTCACAGTGAAGAAAGAAGAACCAAGAGGATAATATATGTAATTAATATATACAATATAGATTATAATACATATAATAACAACAACATAGATAAAAACAACAGTAAATGGGATTTAGAATCAGATTAATGAAAGCAACCAATCATGGTCCAGCAGTCCAAATGGTAAAACATATTCCCCTTCTCTTGAGGTGCAGGACCACGAGAGCAGAATTTCTATATATTCTCAGATACACTCGTTTTGTCCTTCAATTTACTTAGCTGTCTTTCTTTATTACAAGAGAAACTCTGATGCAAAAGTGTGTTACAGATGTGATTCCCAAAACAAAAAAGGTCAATAGACTTTTAAAACAATAATATTAGTGGATTGAACTAAATGATTTCTGAGGTCCATCCTAACTCTTATAACCTGTGTATTTATTTCTTTTGAATCTAGCAAGTGAATTTAAAGCCTTAGGGCTTCATCTTTTTTTTTTAATAAAAGGAAAGGGGAGGGGTTTATAATTTTTAAAAGGATCTGATCTTAGCCTTGGAAAACTATTAACAAGGGCAGAGCTGCTCTGCATTTTCTCAGAGGAAAACAAATAGAAATCTACAACATAGATTTGTTTTGAAAAAATCTAAGGAGCCCAGATCCTTCAAAGAAACAAATGAAAGAGTCTAAGCAACGACAAATATGTCATTCAGAGTGGTTGGTCTATCAAAACCCAACCCACCCCCAAAGGATATTCTCAAAATGTTCCTGGACCTGAAGACAAATGGTAAAATATTAAAAGAAACTAAAACCTAGGGGAAAAAAGCATATCACAATATTCCAAGAAAACCCCAGGGGTAGGAGACTGATGTTGAAAGGGTCAATAGAACTCCTGGTGGCTTCAACAAGTTACTTAGACAATTGGGATGTTCCCTTTCAATACCATTGGGGCTTCCCTTTCTGACTGTGCTCTTTATACAATGGAGAAGTTTTTTATCAGCACAGGATCCCACAGAGAGATGTGAAATACTACTGCAGAGAACAAGAAAGAGAGGAGGAGAAAAGCAGGAAAAACACTGTCTGGAAAAAGCAAAAAACAAATGAGTAGGCATTTGCCCCTACATTCATACTTTGGTGTACCTGGAATCACTCAATAAAAATTTATTAAGTACCTACTAAGTTTCAGATAGTGTGGTTGTCACTGGGGAAACAAATATAATAAATGGAAATATATAGATATATATATATATACACATACACGTATGTGTACATGTTGTATAGTAGAAATGGATTTTACTTTGTAGATGAAGAAACTGAAGCTGAAAGAACACGAATGGACTAAGCTCATATGACTGGTAAGGGACTGAGCTAGGATTTGAAACTTGATCCTTTGCCTCTAAAGGTAAGATTCACTTTACTACACTACCAGGTCAATGAGCCTCACATAACCCTATGAGGGAGGATTATTATTTCCATTTTACAGATGTGGAAATCAAGGCTCAAGGGGCAAAGGGTTTTGCCCAAGATCACATGGCTATTTACTGGAAGAATCAGAAATAGAACTCAGATTTCTTTTCTTGTTTTTTTTTTTCCCTAGATTTCTTAACAGCTGGTCCAGGGCTCTTTGCTATATTGCACTACTTCACTTGTTGGTGATGTTGGCTCCAGGTTATTAAAATGGTACCCTTAACAAAGAAAGTCCTTCAGAAGCTTCATACTCCCCTTGATTTGGGAGTTTAGTCATAAGCTTCTAAAAAGATTTGATGCATCGTCTAGATTTATTCCCCTAATTTAGAGGGATGAAGAAGTTGTGAAAAGGGGAATTAACTCATCTCTGTTGCTCAAGTTGAAAGTTTCAGTTTCCAATATTTTGTTTGCAACACAAGATTTCATTCAAAGGAGTTTCAATTTTCTCATATGTAAAATGAGCAGGTTCATCTAATGCACTTTACAAAGGAGAAAACTGAAACTACAAGAGGAGAGAGAATTTTCCTATAGTCACACAGAAACTCTATAGCAGGGTCTTTTTGTTCCAAACCTAATGCTAGAGTTGTATCATTCTGTCTTTCAACTAACACCAAAGTAGGGAAAATAATAATTTTGATGCACTTAGGAAGACAGGACATACCTACGGGTTCCTTAAGTCTGTGTCCAAGGATGATTTCAATGGACCCACTCTAGTAACAGGGGCTTGATGGGAATTGAAAGAAATATACTCATAACAACTCAAATAGCAGATTGAAATCAGGAGGTGACAGCTGGGATAAAGGATATCAATTTAAAAGTCAAACTTATACTCAAACTTTTCCTGACTGACTGGACACAGCTGTGAACCTGACTCACAAAAAAGCTAAAATATATTCCCCCAGACTATGGGCAAAAACATTGAGTGCCCCATCTCCCGTGGGGGAAGAAGTCACTCAATAATTTCAATTTAGTGTAACACCTACAAGTGGTAATGAAATGGAAGAACTACAGAGAATAGCACAGCAAAGAAAATAATTCATCAGAGGATATGAGGAACTTGCTATGCAGCTAAGAAAGCATCAAGTTGCAGTATAGAAAGCAGAAAGGGCTTCTAGCTGGTACTCTGCCCTAGATGTGTGAATTGCTTTGGTCACACAGGTTTCCTAGGTGTTGCGAATTATGGGAATGTTGTGGATTTTCCTTGTTATTTATATATCATTTAATTAAATGCCTTTTTTCCTGGTTGGTGTAATAAAAGAACTAATGCACTCTGAATGGGGTTGGGGTTCATAAGCTGTGGTTTTGAATAGATTATTGTTCTGTAAGAAATGATCAGCAGGATGATTTCAGAGAGGCCTGGAGAGACTTGCATGAACTGATGCTGAGTGAAATGAGCAGAACTAGGAGATCATTATACACGGCAACAACAATACTATATGATGATCAATTCTGATGGACATGGCTCTCTTCAGCATTGAAATGTTTCAAACCATTTCCAATTGTTCAGTGAAGAAAGCCATATACATCCAGAGAGAGGGTTGTGAGATATGGACCACAATATAACATTTTCATGCTCTCGATTGATGTTTGCTTGCATTGTGTTTCCTTTCCCAGATTTTTTTCTTGTAGACATGATTTTTCTTGCGCAGCAAGATAACTGTAAAAATATGTATACATATATTCGATTTGTCAAGTATTTTAACATGATTAACATGTAGTGGATTTCCTGCCATCTAGGAGAGGGGAGGGGACTAGGGAGGGGAAATTTGTAACGGAAAACTTTGTAAGGGTCAATGTTTAAAAATTACCCATACATATGTTTTACAAATAAAAAGCTTTAATAAAAAAAAGATAAACTGAAATGGGCATTGCATTTTTCAAAAGCCTTTTCTAACACCTGTTGCTATAATTGTATTATTTTTGGTATTCTTGATGTTATGGTCAACTATATTTATGGTTTTCCTAACATTAAACCAACTGCATTTCTAGTATAACTCTAATTTGTTCATAGTGTATACTCTAGTGAAAGGTTACTTTATTTTCTTTGAGAATATTTGAAATTTTTTTTGCTTCAATGTATCGTGTACCAATATCCCTAATATACATTGAAGCAAAAAAAAAATTCAAATGAGGACATCGATCTATAATTTTCTTTATTTTGTTTTTACCTGGTTTAGATATCAAAAATATACATACATACATATGCACACACATACATACATATATAAATATATGTGTATGCATATGTGTATATACATAATATATGAAGGAATTTTGTAAATTCTCTTGCTATTTCTTTCCAACAGTTTTTGCAACAGTTGATAAAATTCGTCTAGTCTAAGATTTTTTTTAACTTTGGAAGTTCATTTTTTGTTTCAATTTCTCTTTTCTGAGATTTAACTGTAAATTCTCTATGATAAATTTCTCATTCTGTTATTCTGAGTAGTTAAATGATTGTAAGTATTCATTTAAGTTAATGGCTTCATGAGTATATTGTGGGCAAAATAGTTTCTAATGATATTCTTTATCCTTGAATTTTTTGTGAATTCTTTGAAAAAAAATTTGATACTAGTAATTTTCTTTTCCTCTTCTTTTTAATCAAATTATCTATTCTATTGTTTTAAACATAACAACTAGTTTCATTTATTCAGCTTTTTGATTCAATATTTTAAATTTCTTCTTTGGTTTTTATGCTTTATTTTTAGCATTTAAATAGTTTTAATATTTTGGTTGGTCTTCTAGGTTTTCTTTGCTTGATTTTCTATTTGTTGATCAGTTCTTTCTCTCTTAATGTTTATTAAAGTTCTTAAACATATTAATTTTCCCCAAAGAACTGCCTTGGCAGCATTTCCAAAATTTTGGCATGCTGTTCCATTATTTTCTTTACTTTTAATGAAATTATAATTACTTTGATTTATCATTTGACTCATCAGTTCTTTAGAATTAAGTCACATAATCTTCAACCAGTTTTTAATCCTTTCCTCTGTAATTATCATTATTAATAACTTTTATTTTTATTACTGATTTATTAATAATGTATTAATATTTTATTAAATGTATTTTATTGCATCATGTGCAACAAAGGATATGTAGACTACCTTCTGTATTTTTTTGGTATGGTTTTGGTGACTTTTTTTTTGGTGAGGCTTTAATTTTTTAATATGTGATGAATTTTTGTTAATTCATAATGTAAATACAATAAATAATGCAAATAAATTTTGTAAATACAAGCATAGCTGAGGAATAGGTATGCTTCTTTTTCTTTCATTCAACATTCACAAAAGATATATTACATATATAACTTTTTAAAAATTCTGTTCAGATCCTTAATGTCTTTCTTGTTTATTTTTGGTCAAATGTATCTAATTCTGAAGGGGTAGATTAAAGTCACTCTTCATTATGGTTTTATTATTTCCCTCTAGACTCATTTAGTTTTTCCTTTAAGTGTTTATATGCCGTGTAATTCGGTGCATATATTTTAACTATTAAAACTATTTTCCTGTTTATGGTATCTTTCAATGGTGTAATTTCCCTGTTTATCTAATTTAATTGATTATTTCTGCTATTGCCTTGTCAGAAATCATGATTACTTTTTTTGAGTTCAAATGAGGCATATATTTTGCCCCATCTCCTTTTAATTATGTATCTTTCTATTTCAAGTATGTTTTTTATGAATAACATTGCTGTAGTCTGCTTCTGAATACATTCTGATATTCTCTTCCATTTTCTAAGTGAGTTCATCCCATTCACAAACCTAGTTATGATTGTTAATTGTGTATTTCCATCCTCTTCTCTTATACTTTTCCCCTTTCTTTGCTACCTGATACTCTTTAATACAAGTTTTTACTCCTTTTCTTTTAAATTTCATTCATGATCCCCACATAGAACTTAGAGTTCATTTTCCTTTTTACTATTTCTCCCTGAATTGTCATCATTTATTTATTAATTTATTATTAGCCCCCCCCCCAAACAAGAGGAAATCAATGAAGCTTCTTGAGTAGCAGGGTGACATGGTCAAAATTTTGCTATCAGAATTTTATTTTGGTAGCTGGGTAGAGATGGCATTGGATAGAGGAAAGACTAGATGCAGGAAGATCATTTTGGAGGCTTTTGAAAAAAAAAAGTAGAGGCAAGAAGTGATGATAGACTGAATTAAAATAGTGATTAGATGAATGGAAAGAAGATAACATATGTGAGAGAGGTTGTGAAAATTGACAGCGATTAGATATGACTGTATCACCCAAAGCCCAAAAAGGGCCCCTCCTATGAGTGGTTTCCATTTTGCATTCACACAAACCAGATTTGATTTCAGAGAAAATCTAACTTCAAAGAATAGGTACTAGGATTTTTTTTTCACCTCCTCTGGCTCATTATGTCCCCACCCTGGAGTTCTGGGGCTGATCCTTAAAATAAACATTAAGTGTGACCCATGTCTAGAGTCCCTAAAAAAAAACTAACAGGATCCCTTCTTTAGAAAGTAGATATCAGAAATAGGGCAACATTTTTAGTTCTCCCTACCACAAAAGAAATGCTTAAAACACAAAAAATTCAGGAGTATTTGAAAAAAATTGGTTGATTATGAACTCTCCCATGACCAGGAGTGTTACATTTTATACCCTGCTCCCTTACCAAAGTGTGGCAAAGTCTTTTCATTCATTGGCTAGAGCCCCTACCAGTAGTTCTAGTTGTTTTAGGGATATAGCACCCCCATTTTCTTTTAACCATTTACTTCTAGTGGCTTTTACAAAGGAATATTTATTTTAAGATATGTCAAGATAAAACATACAAACATTTCCCCCCAACTCCTTGGAAGAGTGATTCCCCCAACAAGACTGAGGAGAAGGGGAGATCAGGCTCACAATTTAGCTTAGTTCTTACATAGCTTTTGTCTCAAATTTATATCCCAAACTAGTTACACTGCTGGTTTCCCCCGCCAGGTTCTAGAATCATTGTTCTTTGGAGTTATCATATTAGACTGATTGCAACATCTGGCCGGAACTCCAGGGCACCTGAATCCCTTGATCAAAAACTCTGCTTCCTGCCCTTGAAAGAAAAAGAATGAAGAAAAGGGCCTCAGAATCAGACTTGTTTCATGGGGGCCACGTGGCCTTGAGGGCATCCATAAGAGACCCCAAGGTCCTTCCCCCCTTTATAGCTTCTTTTTGTTTGTCATTCGTTCTTGATCACATCAGGAAGGTGATGTTGGACTTAAAAGAGCTGTATAAAGTCATCAGTCTCCCTCTCTCTTCCAGGGTCATCAGAATCCAGTAGCAAGACATGGGTCGGGGCAACTGGAGATGGTCCCCTCTGTGAATGTGAGTGAAGGGGTCACCTCCTCCCTCAGACACAAATGATACCAAAACCATAACAGGGTCTGAGTCAGGACCTTTTAAAGGTGCCAGCTGTTCCACTTACAGAACCAATGGGGAAAAGCTGCTCCTAAACACACATAGGGCCACCATGGAATGGTGGTGGTCCTCACTGAGTTCCCTGGAAGATGGTCTCTGCCATCTCCTATATGGATGTCATCTCAGCAAAGTTTCTATACAGAGTCAGACCCCCATCACATAAATAAGTAGCCTTCCATGCCTGTCAGGGCAAAGTCTTGAAATAAGAAAAAAAAAGGAAAAACACTCATTTTCCTCTTCTGGTCCCTATCTTAGGTATGTGAGCTTTGCTGACCATGTTCAGCCCTGCCTTTTCTCCTCCCAGGAGGCTGAGTCCCGAGGCTGCCTTGACTATCTCTGAAGAGTACTTTCCACATTTGTGAGATGAAAGAAAAGTGAATAAGTATGTGTCCCAACATTCAAATATTTTTTTATATGACAAGTTTTCCCTCTATTTTTTAGCACGTATTTTCCAACCTAGTGGTTTTTTTAGCCTATTTGTTTCTTCCTTTAAAAAATTTTCATTTATTTCATAAAATACTTCCTAATTACATGTAAATTTTAAAAAACATTTCATTTTTAAAATGTTGAGTTCCAAATTCTCTCCCTCCTTGAGAGGATAAGCAATTTGATATTGATTATACATGTGAAATGTATGACTTATTCTTAAAGAACCCAATGAATCCATTTGTGTTCTTTGTGATGTCCTCCTTTCTTTCGAAATGCTTGCCTTGAATAACAAGTTATAGCATTTTACCAGGAACTGACATCAACGCTATTAGACTAACGGTTATATAAATATTGGCATTCTTCTTTATGAAAAATGAAATAACATTTGCCCATCTTCAATCCTGAGATACTTCTTGTAATTGCCCAAATTCCTCAGTCACCTGACAGTGCCCAGTAATCATAGCTGCAAGCAAACTCTCTCAGTATATTTTTGTATTTTTCCTGGGTCCCATCCTCTCTTCATTCTATTGCTTTTCTCCCACTTTCATTTCTGGCAAGTTTGTCCTATCTTCCCCAAGTTAAAGACCATTCTTGGATGAGAAAACAATGTAATCTTTACAGATTCTTAGGGATTATTCCAACGCCAACTCTCCCACAAAGGTCAAATCCCCACAGGGCAGTCATTTAAAGACTCTGGGAGATCTACTCTGATGATTCAGATCCTCTGGGGTTCAGATCCCCTGAGGACCAATGGGATATTTTTATATCAACTTGAATCTTCATTCCAATGTATATTCTCCTTAATATAAATGACCAGTGCCAGTTAATATTGTCTCAGTATCATTGATACCATTGATTAATGTTCTAATTTCAATGTAACTAAACACCAATTTATATACATATATAAATTTATATTTATTTACTGAACAAATATAGCAAGGAAAAAGTATAAAACATTCTTTGAAACTGGAATCATACTACCTATGTCCCTAAAACTTAGAGTGATGGCTATAAAACATTCGCTCTAACTACCAAGTTCACTTCTGAATCCAGCAGAACTGATGGATGAGTAGCTCTCTTGACTGCTATTGATACACTGCTTTGTTGGGTCAATCAAGTCTATCTTTAGAGAACTCAATGGCCAGCAAATTTTGGCATAGATTCTAGTTCTTGGACTTCTGATGGCTTTTTCTGCTGGCCTTTGAAAGCTCACAAGGTTATAGCTTCCACTATTTCATCCCATCCATTCCATCTCAAATATTCTTTTGCCAAAAAGCAACAGAAGCAACAAGAAGATGTTCTCATGGCTTCATATTGTCCTAGTGATTTAGGCTTCTGGCTCCGGAACTAATTCTCTCATCAATAGTAGTTAGCAGTTTCACTACAGGTTTGTGAGAGGGACAAAATTGCCTTGCTTTTCCAGAGGCTTAGAGAAAATTATTCTCTTCAAATGCCATGAGAAAAGGAATTTTTACCCTGTCCTATTATTTGAGCAATTGTTTTCCCATGTTTGTATGCTTAATTCTAGTTCTACAAAAAAATTTCTCCTCATCATGTAATAATTGGACAGAAAACATGACATTGTATGTATGTTGATTATATATGTATATTTTATAAAATCAACATATATACAATATGTATACATATACACATATATACATATATACACATACATGTATATGCATACATATATGTATGAATTTCTACATATCTTTCTGTGTATATACATTTATATGTATTGTTATGCATAGATTTATACATATATAAAATATTTTCTAAAGACTATGTGAGGAATTGCATTAAAACCAAGAATACAGCTGTCACTGGCTAGTCCTTTATTACAACAGCAAATAGGAGTAGAATAATAAACATTCTGTCCTTTATTATCTTCTTCCCATCCACACCACCCAGGGATCTCATCCTTGCCTTGATTTTCCTCTTGTCTTCAACATATATTTTTAAAAAAACAGTTTTTTTCTAATGCTCTTACAGCATAAATCTTAGCAGAGATTTCATTAAAAACTAAGTTTTAATGCCTTTGCTACTAATTCTTAATTTCAGCTTAAAAAAATTATTTAATTAAAACATTCTTTTCATTTTAAGTTTTGAGTGCCAAATTCACTCCCTCCCTCCCTCCCACCCACTGAGAAAGCAAGCAATATGATATCAATTATACATGTGAAATGGTGCAAAACATTTTCATATTATCCATATTTCCAAAAAAGCAAGAAAAATACAGAAAGTTATATTTCAATTCTCAGTTTTCAGAGAGAATCATGACTTCATTTCTCTCAGGAGATGGATAACATTCTTTTACAATCAGGACTTCTTTGGAATTGTCTTGGATCACTGTATTGATCAGAGTAGCCAAGTCTTCCCCAGTTGATCATTATTAAACACTCCTGTTACTTGAATACTGATCTCCCAGTTCTCACTTGACTTTGCATCAGTTCATATAGGTCTTGCCATGTTTTTTTTTTTTCCTGAAACCACCCTGGATAAGATGTTCTGATAGATTGTTCTGGTAGAATCATGTAACATAACTCTCTTAGCCATTCCCCAATTAATGAACATCTTCTTAATTTCTAATTCTTCGCCACCACAAAAAGAGCTGCTATAAATATTTTTATACATATAGGTCCTTTTACTGTTCCTGATTTCTTTGGGATACAGAACTTGTAGTGGTATTGCTGAGTCAAAGGGCATGTATAGCTTTATAGTTCCTTTACCATCCAGAATATAATATGCCAAGCCCTTTGTTCTTTTTAATGTGGAAGCTGTTAAACTTTGTGTGACTGTCTGTAGTTCCATGATATTTGAATTGTTTCTTTTCATTTACTTAATATGTTTTCTCTTTGACCCTGGAGTTCTGAAATTTGGTTATAATATTCATGGGAGTTTTCATTTCAGGATCTCTTTCAGGAGCTGATCAATGAAATCTTTCCATTTTTATTTTACTTCTCTAGATATAAGGTATCAGAGCAGTTGGTAATTTCCTAAAATATGATACAGGCTCTCTCTTTGATCGCAGCTTTTAGGTAGTCCAATAATTCTCTTTTTTTATTAAAGCTTTTTATTTGCAAAACATATGTATGGCTAATTCTTCAACATTGACCCTTACAAAGCTTTCTGTTACACATCCCCCCCCCCAGTCCCTACCCCTCCCCTAGATGGCAGGAAATCCACTAGTCCAATAATTCTTAAATGATCTCTTCTTGATTGATTTTCCAGCACAATTGTTTTTCCAAAGAGATATTTCACATTTTCTTCTATTTTTCATTCTTTTTACTTTTATTGCTTTTTGAAGTCTCATGGAATTATTAGCTCCCACTTGACCAATTCTAATTTTTAAGGAATTATTTTCTTCAGTAAGATTTTGTACCTTTGTTTCCATTTGTTCAATTATACTTTTTAAGAAGCTCTTTTCTTCAGTGGATTTTTATATTTCCTTTTCTATTTGACTATTCTGCTTTTTAAGGTATATTTTCCTTAATACTTTTGTGCCTCATATACTAGGCTTTTCCTAATTTTCTTGTATCACTCTCATTACTTTTTTTTTAAAAAAAATAATAGCCTTTTATTTTCAAAATACATGCAAATGATAGTTTTCAACATTCACCTTTGCAAAACCTTGTGCTCCAAATTTTTCTCCCTCACTTCCCCCATCCCCTCTCCTATATATAACAAGTAATCCAATATATGCTAAACATGTCTGATTCTTCTATACATATTTCCACATTTATCATGCTACACAAGAAAAATCAGATCAAAAAGGAAAAAAAATGGGAAAGAAAACAAAAAACAAGCAAGCAAACACCAACAAAAAAGGGAGAAAAACCTATGTTGTGATCCCCATTCAGTTCCGACAATCCTCTTTCTGGGTGCAGATGGCTCTCTCCATTACAAGTCTTTTGGAACTGGCCTGAATCACTTCATTGTTGAAAATAGCCACGTCCATCACAGTATAATCTTCTTATTACTGTGTACAATGTTTTCTTGGTTCTAGTCACTTCATTCAGCATCAGTTCATGCAAGTCTCTCCAGGCCTCTCTGAAATTGTCCTGCTGGTCGTTTCTTACAGAGCAATAATATTCCATAACATTCATATACCATAATTTATTCAGCCACTCTCCAATTGATGGGCATCCATTCAGTTTCCAGTTTCTAGCCACTACAAAAAGGGCTGCCACAAACATTTTTTGCACACGTGGGCTCCTTTCCTTCAAGATCTTTTTGGGATATAAGCCCAATAGAGACACTGCTGGGTCAAAGGATATGCACAGATAGTCTTTTGGGCATAGTTCCAGATTGCTCTCCAGAATGGTTGGCTCATTTCACAGTTCCACCAACAATGCATCAGTGTCCCAATTTTCCCACATCCTCTCCAACATTTCTCATTATCTTTTCCTGTCATCTTTTAGCCAATCTGAGAGGTGTTTAGTGGTACCCCAGAGTTGTCTTCATTTTCATTTCTCTGGTCAATAGTGATTTAGTCACTCATTTCTTTTGCAAAATTTCCCTCTACTATTCTTATCTCTTTCTTTAACTCTTCCAAAAATTCTTGTTGAGCTTGGCTTCAATTAGAAATGTTTTTGAAGTTTTATTTTGTAGCTGTTGTCTTCTTCTGAATTTGTCTTGTTTATGTTTAATAACTGCTTATGATCATTTCTCTTTTTTTCACCATTTGCCCATTTTTCCAGCCTATTTCCTGAATTTGAATTTTATACTAAAGTGGGACTCTGATCACTTGAATATGGCAAGGCACTATCCCAAGCTTCAGGTTTTTTCATGCTGCTGTTTTCAGAGCCAATTGTGGGAGTATGCAAGTTTTTGGTGCTTCTAAGGTGGTGTGATCCTGGGAAAGTTAAGATTACCATCCTCCTGGTCTGTGCTCTGAAAGGGCCTCAGTCCCTTGCGGCAACATGTGTTAGTGCCCCTCTTCTTTGTTACTGTGAACAGGACTCCTGCTCCCTTGTGACCAACCACCAGTGCTCCTCTCTGCCTTGGAACTGCCACCCAAAACAGGCAATAGAGTTGCCAATCAGCATCAGCTGTTCCTAGTGCCAGCAAAGGATCTCCTCTTTCTGAGCAGTTGCCTCCCTCCTCGTTTCTTGGCTGAGAATTTCTGAAGCTGCTATTGATGCAGTTGCTATTGCCACCACTTCATGTGTGGTCTCTAGACAGACCTCCACCCTGGGGGTTACAAACTTCTCCCGCCTACCTCTTAGATTTTTTTAAGCTGGGGAAAAAATCTCACTCCAACTTTTTATTGGTTCTGCCACTCCAAAATTTGATTTAAAGTATCATTTTAAGGTTATTTAGGGGGAATGTTGGGAAAGTCATCTGAGTGACAGCCTTTAATTTATTATCTTGGCTCTGCCCCCTCAGATTTTTAAATTAATTTTTAGTTACCTCCTCTGCTTCCAACTTGTGTATATGTGTGTATCTGTGTTTTAATGTAGAAGTTCAAATATTTACAGAATGGGTCAATGATATGGAACAGTACATGAAGTTGGGGGTGAATAAATCATTTTGATGTATATAGCAGAATGGAGGAATGGAGGAAAAGTATGGCATTTGGGATCATAACACCTTAACTCAGTCACTCTATGACCTTGGGCAGTGACCTCACCTCTGAAGAGCTCAATTTATTTATCTGTAAAATGAAGAGATTGGGCGTGATGGCTCTAAAACAATGATCCCAAGACCAGTGGCCTTGACCATATAAAAAATTCGGACAAATGAATCAAGGAATGTGATGGAAAGAATACTAGACTTACAGTACAGGCATGAAAGAAATGGGCTTATATCCTTACACTTATTAGCTATGTAATCTTGGGCAAGACACTTCAATCCTCTCAGCCTCAGTTTCTTGATTTATAATGTGCATTTAATGATACATCTGGTAATGATCTCTCCAGGTTGTTAGGAAGTTCAAGTGAGATGATATGTCTAAAGTGCTTCTGTAAGTACTATATTCTGCAAATGTCAGGTGTTATGGAAATTAAGTTTCTTCAGTTATAAAATTGGGAGGGGGTATAACTAGATAATCTTTAAGGTCTCTTCAAACTCTAAGTCTATGATCCTATGATAAGGTAAAAATAAGATTTTTAAAAATGAAGAAATAGATCAATAAGTTAAATTGTGACAAATTAATAACTTGGGTACATTTGAAATGAATTGTAGGTTAATTTCCAGGGGAATGCAGCTAGATGGCTCATATTAATTATTCCAATTGCCAGACTGAGGTTTCTTGTAATTTGCTTATGAAAATTTCCTGAATAAACAATAATGGCCTATGATAAAATTCCTATCCTCAAATAAATGCTTTGACCATTACTCTCCATGGCTGCATTCCTGTACCTTGCCCAGCTCTTCATTCAGAGCTCTTTGTTATTACAATCAGGCCTCTGATTGCAACTCCTAGAGCCTCCATTTAGAAAACGAAGCCCCAGGCAGCCCTATTACCTCCGGGATATACTATGGAATTCCTCAATCATGATCTAGGTCCTTTTGAATCCCATACCACCCCCTTGTAATATGGTCTTTATGTGTTGTCTTTCCTATTAGAATAAAAGCTCCTTGAGGACAGGGACTGTCACTTTACCTGAATTTGTATTCCCAGTGCTTAGCAAAGTGCATAGCACATAGTAAATGCATAATAAATATTTGTTGACTGACTAATAGCCAAGCTCCTGCACTAGGGACAAACTTTTTTTTTCTTTTAAAGATTTTTAAATTTAAATTTTATTTTATTTTCAATAGTATTTTATTTTTCCAAATACATGTGAAGATAGTTTTTATTTTTTTAAGACTTTGTGTTCCAAATTTTTCTCCCTCCTTCCCTTACCTCCACACTTCCCAAGACAGCAAGCAATCTGATATAGGCTAAATATGTACAAATCTTTTAAACATATTTCCATATTTGTCATGCTGTGCAAAAAATGTCAGACCAAAAGGGAAAAAAAATCATGAGAAAGAAAACAAAACAAAACAAAACAAAAGGTGAAAATAGTATGCTTTGATCTATATTGAGTTTCCATCGTTCTCTCTCTAGATGTAGATGGCTTTGAATTGCCTTGAATCACGTAATTGCCGAGAAGAGCCAAATCCTTGTTGAGCATCACATAATCTTATTACTATGTACAATGTTCTCTTGGTTTTGCTCACTTCACTCAGCATCAGTTCATGTAAATCTTTCCAAGCTTTTCTGAAATCATCCTGTTGGCCATTTCTTATAGAACAATAATATTCCAAAACATTCATATACCATCATTTATTCAGCCATTCTCCAACTGATGGGCATCCACTCAGTTTCCAGTTCCTTGCCACTACAAAAAGGGCCGCCACAACCATTTTTGCACATGTGGGTTCCTTTCTCTCCTTTAAGATCTCTTGGGATATAAGCCCAGTAGAAACACTGCTGGGTCAAAGGGTATGCACAGTTTGATAGCTCTTTGGGCACACTTTAGAGAAAAACTTTCCTATGACTTATGAGTTCCTTCCCTTTCATAGAACCGCAAGCCTTATAAGGCTGGATGGAAAGTGAGCCAAGCCTGGGATAAATGACTTCTTTAAATACCACATACACAGTTATAATGACAAAAAAATTACTTTATAAAACTCCATTTGATCTTTGGACAAATTTACTTTTTCCAACATTCTTTCTTGCAGAACCAGGAAAACCATATACACAATGGCTATAGGACAATCAGACATGGGATCATAGAGTCAGAGCTGCAAAGGATCTCCTCTGAAGTCATCTGGTTCAACTTCCTCATCTGACAGATGAAAACGCTAAAAGAAAATCAAGTGTTTAATAATTGTAAGGACTAATGCGAGAGGGGAGAAGACACAGGGAAACATCTCACTGATTTTGGTAAAGAGGTAGGAGACTAGTTATGGGATGTCACATACACTGACAGTCCCTCTGAATCCATAGGCTTATGCTTAACTTATCGTTAAAAGGGTGGGCTTATGTGGTGGTGGTGGAGGAGAGAGGGACTTGAAAATAACTGAAGTTAAAAACAGAAGACATCATTAAAAATTTTCTTTAAAATAACAAATAAAATCCTTCATGTTGTTGTTAAAGAAAGATCTTCCTTGTTGAGCCAAATCTGGCTCCCTGTAACTTATACCCATTATTCCTAGTTTATTTTTCTGAATCCAAGCAGAATAAGTCACAGATTTATAAATTCAGACTGGATCCAAGCAGAATAAGTCATAGATTTATAAATTCAGATTTGGGAAAGATATAAGAGGTCATCTAATTGAACTCTGTAATTTTAGATATGAGGAAACAGAGACTCAAAAGACATATCTTAAAAGGGCTAGTACTTGAAGTCTAGTCTTCTAACTGGCCATTGTACTATAGTTAGCCCTATATTCATGAGACAGTCTTTTGTATATCTGAAGGAAGCTGCATTATCTCCTCCAAGTCTTTTCTCCTGGATTAATAAACATCTTTAGTTCCTTCCTTTATATAATATGATTGCTACTATCATAGTCAGAAGTACCTGTTGCTTTTTACTGTCCTCTCCTCAGTTTGAAAGGAGAAAGATAGTTTATGCAGTTGCTACCTAAGAAGTGAGGCTAAAATCTAATTCGACGGTACATAATCCTGTATCATCAGGAGGATGAGATAGGTCGGCTGGTTTGTCTTGCCCAGACAGTGACTAACTGGCTAAGATGGTCTGAAATAGTTAGCTTGATGGGCTTTGCAAATTCTGACTTAAAGGAAATTGCAACCTAAAGAGGGAATGTTTTTCCAAAGCTCTTTTAAGGGTAATTATAGGTTAAAGTTAGCTGTAAATGCTTCATCAGTCTAAGAAGAGAAGATCAGCAGACAAACAGTTAATAGAAAAGAATTTTCATGTGGTCCTAATGGACCAAAGACTCTGCCTGAAATTCAGAGTTGTGACCCCAAGCATATATGTTTTCCTCCCTCATTTGTTTCCTTTCCAAGTTCCTTTAGATGTATATCTATTCTCCCCCACCAATATTGAATACATTTGATGAGAGAGTATAAGCTATGCTTATGTATAGATTATATTGGATTTTATTATTAATTCATTTGCTTTAATATATATGTATCTATGCCTTTATTATTTTTCTTTTATTGCAAGTAGGTGGTTATGTTTAATATTTAAAAGTATTATTGTTATGAGTGGCTGGATTGTTGAAACTTGATACATACTGATTGGGACTCAGGAGCTAAAGAAATAAAGAAATGTCTCTCCCTTGGGACCATGTTAGAATTTCAACGTAAATGAATATCCATGGTCCTTCCTTGGAAACCTAGACCTGATAGGGTGGGAGTTGGTAGATATGATTGAATATTATATCCAGGTGAAAGTTATAAGGGAGTGAATGACAGATGGCCATTCCATGTATCAGTCAACCAATCATCTAGTAATTCAATAACCACTTACTCTGTGTGGTGCAGTGTCTAGAGGACTAGGACTCGAATCAAGAAGGCCTGACTTCAAATCTGTATGACTGGGAAAGTCATCTAACCCTCCAGCATCTTTGCCAAGAAAATCCTGAATGGGATCACAAGAGTCAGGATTGATGGAGATGACTCAACAACAATTGGCACTGCAATTTAAAACCAACAGATCCTGGGACCTAGTGTGATGGCTTATCTTATATTCTTCACCCTAGCTTCTCATCTCTACAAAAAAGAGGGGCAACACCATACTTTTAGCATAAAGAAGTGGCAAAGACAGTACCCCTTCACTCTGAACCTCTTCCACCTTTGTAGCTGTCATAGGAGATTCCACTAATTTCCTCTGACTTGTAATCTTATAGAGTTTTTCATCTTTCACTTCATACATTTGAAGCCAATTCCTCTTCCTTCTTTCTCTAAAGTATGTCTTAAATCTACTCATCCTTTCTGGTCATGTCAATGACTTTAATTGGACCAGACTCAATAGCCATATTTGATATAATTTACCAAGCATCATGCCCCTTGCTTTATCAGATCTTTTCAGAGGTTTTTAATTAATCAAGTATGAAACCCTGTTTGGGGAATGGGGATACCTAATTATCAAAACCTACAGGAGTCTGTGTATTGAAATAGAAAGAATATGGGCATCGGCACCAGGGAAGCTCCACTGGGGTTCTGGCTCTATCTCTATGGGATTTGGGAAAGCCAGTGGATTTCTCTGAGGTTCAGTTTCAGTTCCAATAAAACAAAGGAGGTTGGAATAATGACTAAAACTGTCTCTCCTGCCTCTGTCTCCTCCTACTTTTGCACTCTTGGGAAAGCACATAAACTCCTAGTCATTTGAGCTCTATCCACTTGTTTTATAGGTGAGGAAACAGGCCCAGAAAAGTGAAGGGCCAGAGGCAGAATCTTGACTCCCCTTGGAGACTTCTGGAGTGTGACACTCAAAAGTGATCATAATATTCATGATGTGGTCTAAGCAGCAGGAAGGGTAGGATTAGGGAGCCCGAAAGCCACCATCATGAATATTATGGACAGGATTCAAATGGCATCTGTGGTCCCTTCCAAATCTGAACCTAGGATAAAATGAAGTCACTAGCCCACTAGGTCTCAATTCCTTACATAAGGAGAGATTTAGATTAGATCTTTAAAGACAAAATACCATATTTCTATGTTAGTCATGCTGTGGAAGAAAAATCAGATCAAAAGGGAAAGATCACAAGAAAGAAAAAGCAAACAAATAAGCAAACCAAAGAGGTAAAAACATTGTGCCTTGATCGCATTCAGTCTCTAGAGTTTTCTCTCTGGATATGGATGACATTTTCTACCCCAAGTCTATTGGAACTGGGTTAGACTAGATTTTGACAGAGAGGTAAAGGACCTGACTTCCAACACTCCCAGAATACAGCCTGAGGAAGGACAGGTCCTTCTTAAAATGTAATTGGGAAAAATTCAACAAAACAAAATACAAGCGAACACAGATAACATCAATAAGTGGTTTTCTGATTCAATATGTATCTTTGGGAATCCATATGTATGGATTGATGGTTTGACACCATGGGTCTATACAGTTCCTTCTAGCCCTAAAACTATGCCATGGCAGGTCTCTTCCCCCTCTTACAGTTGGTCAGTGTCCCCAATTATAACAATAAGAGCTGCTATATACATGTTTTCCAGTCCGTAAAGCACTTTATATGCACCATCTCACTTCAGCCTACAACAGGTATGATTACCCCCATTTTAAAAAGGAAAAAATTGAGGACCAGAGTGATGAAGGGCCAGAGGAGGATTTGAAGCAATTCTTCCAGAATCCAAATGGAGCCTTCTGGAGTTTGGTACCGAGAACCGAATCTAATCCTCATGATGTGGTCTGAATAGCACTCAAAGGCACGTTTAAAGAATCCCAAAGCTTCTTTGGTGGACCGTTCAGCCCCATCCTCCTTACACCAGGGTACAAGACTAAGAAATATTCCTAGAAAACCTACTGGAGTCCAGAAAACCTGCCTCTGATACTTACTAGTTATGTGACACTGGACAAATCATTTCTCTTTCCTGTGCCTCAGTTTCTCCATATGTCAAATGAGGGGATAGCGTTTTTAACTGGATGGTCTCCAAGATTCCTTCCAGCTCTAAACCTAAAATCCCTCTTGCCTATCATCTTATGTGAATGAGTGGACTTTTCTTACCATGACCTTGAAGCTGTCCTCTCTTCTCTCTCCCCACCCCCAAAGCTGCTCTTAAGCTGCCCCCTGTCTCTGCATGTCTTATTCCATGAGGTCAGGGATGCTCGGCCTCTCCAGCTGAGTCTACATTCAACCAACAAATCCTTTTTATAGTGACTTCCTGAACAGGTGGTTCCCCCCATGAAGTTCCTTTTAAAGTTGCTTACGTGAAACCTGACCCTTGAGTGTGTTCACCCGTTAGTGAGGTTGGGAGGCGGCGGTGTTATATTTGCATTCTTCCAAAGTACTTGCCAAATGTTGGGTTTCGAAGAGTGATTTAAAACTAATTACCCGGCCTGGCCCGCAGAATGTGGGGAGCAAAGAGCAGACGTGCTATGAAGGGCAGAGGAAAGGAAGGAAAAGTATGACCATGGGAATGGTCATACCTTTGACCTTGCCATCATCCACCTGATCTGATCATAATCTTTTTTTTCCTTCCCTCTCTCCCTATACTCTACTCTTCCTAAATGAACATCTTGTCCCCATCTTGACCCTCAATCCCTCCATTCCTGGGTACTATCCCGGGCCACCACCCCTGCTCTGGTTACATTCTCCTTACTTATATTCTCCTTCCTCCCCAATCTTGATGCCTTGGAGAATCAGTTAAATTCAATACCATCCTCTTCGCTTCAATCTCGTGCCCCCTCGTCCCTTCTCCTGTTACGCTTTGCTAACCCCATCCCTAGATTACGCTCACCATCTGCCTCCTTCGATCCCACTCCTGTGTGGCTGAAAAGAACTGGAGGAAATCGTAAAACTGAGCTAACAAGATCCACTGCAAACTCATATTAGCTAATTTCAATGGAGCCTTCATCTCAGCAAAGCAATCCTACTATTCCTCTCAAATGGATTCTGTTGCCTGCTTACCACAGCAGCTGTTTCAGACCTTCACCTCTCTCCTTAAGCCTCCAGCACCACTCCCTCCTGCTATCCTCTGTGTTGAGAACTCATCTTAAACTTCACTGAAAAAAACTGAGACCATTCCCAAGAGTTTCCTTTCTCTTTTCTTTTTCATTTTCTCTTAATTTCATTTCAAATCCTTCTAACATCACTCTCTCCCAATCTCCTTCAGTCCAAACTCTTGCCAAACTTAACTCCATCAAAGATATCTTTGATCCTATTCTGAATCCCCTCCTGTCTTCAACAGAATGTCCCCACTCTTATTTTAATTATCAATCTCTCCACAGCTACTGATTCCTTCCCCACTATCTACAAATGTGCCCATGTCTTTCTATCCTTCAAAATCCCTATTATATTTGTTCTGTTTCTCTTTTTTTCCTAATTAAACTCCTTGAAAAAGGCAACTATAAGGGCAGCTATGGGGTACAGTGGATAGAGTCCTGAAGACAGAAGGATCTGTATTCAAATGCAGCCTCAGACTCTTAACCCTCATTGCCTCTTGAAAAAAGAAAAAGCCAAATATAATCAATGTCTCTTCTTTCTTCCTTTTTATTCCCTTCTAAACTTTCTGCCACCTGGCTTCTGACCACATCATTCGACTACAATGGCTCTCTCCAATGATTGTTTAAATGGTCAAATTTTATGATCTCCATACTCGGTACAGACCAACATATCACACTGGACACCAAGATAAGCTCAAAATAGGTACATGATTTAGACATAAAGAGTCAAATTAACAGAATATGGATGAAATGACCTGTCTGATTTATGGACAAGGGAAGAGAGAGATTCATAGGAGGGAAAATAGATCATTTTGAATGGCACAAAATTTTTTAAAATTTGCACAAACAAATTTGCACAGTGCTGCTGAAATAAGAAGAAAAATAGAAAACGGGAGGGGGAAGAAATATTTGCAGCAAGTTTCTCTAATAAAGTTCTAATTTCTGAAATATATGTATTTATATATAAAATATATAAATAAATAAAATATGTAAATAAAATTCAATCAAATTTACAAAAAATAGTTATTCCCCAACTGATAGATGAAGAAGATACAAATATGCAGTTTTCAAAGGAAGAAATCCAAACCATCAAAATCTATGCAAAAAGTACTCTAAGCTACTAATAATTACAGAAATATAAATTAAAACAACTCTGAGGTACCACATTATACCAATCAGATTGATTAAGATTAAAAAAAAGGAAAATGACAAATGCTGGAGAGGATGTGGGAAATCAGGTACACTAATACACTATTAGTGGAACTGGGAACTAGGCCAACTTCTGGAGAATGATTTAAAACAATACCCCAAAAGCTGTTAAACTGGGCATGCCGTTTGACCTAGAAATACTACTACCAGGTTTCTACCCTAAAGAGATCACATAAACAGAAAAGGGGCTCATGGGGAAAAAAAGTTAATACTGGCTCTTTTTGTGATTGCAAAGAACTGGAAACTGAAGGGGATACCCATGTACTGAGAAGTGTTTGAATAGGCTATGGTATTGTGCTATAAGAAATGATTAAAAGGGTGAATTCAGAAAAAACTGAGAAAATATATATGAACTGATGCAAAATGAAATGAATAGAACCAGGAGAACAATTTATGCAAAAAACTACAATAGTGTAAAGATAATCAACTGTGGAAGACTTCTTAGAAAGTGTGATCAGCCACATTCTAAAGGACTTATGATGAAATATTTTGCTCTCTTCAGGATAGAGAAGTGATGGACTCAAAGTGCAAATTGAAACTTCTTTTTTCTTTTTTTGGGGGGATTATGGCTAATGAGAAAACTTGTTTCACATGATAATCCTATTTATAATGGGGGTTTTTTGCCTTCTCAATGGTAGGGGAGACTTTACAATTGAAAATTAAATTAAATTTAAAAAAAAAAACTAAATCAAATGGCTTCTCAATATTCCTCTTAAATACTGCTGATTTCACCTTCTTCTTTTATACACTCTTTCTTCTCCAGGTTTTGCTGCCTGCTTTTCTGATTTCCTATTGCTTGACTGCCATCCTTGTCCTGTGTCATTTGACACAATTGTCACATTATTGTCCTAAAGCCTGTATCTGACCATGTAATTCTTCTTCTCAGTGATCTCCGTTGGCTCCATTTGGTATTCAGAGCTTTTCCAAATCCTCCTCCCTTTCCAGTCCTATTACATTGTATTCTGTTCTACAAATTGCAATACTAGCAGTTCAAACAAAACAATCCAACTCCCACCTCTGTGCTATTATACTGAATGTCTCCCTCATTACCCCAATCTCCCATGCTATTCCTTCTTACCTCCAATTCTTAGAATCCCCAGTTTCCTTTAAGACTCAAATGGAAGGCCAAATCCTCCAGGAGCTCTTTTGTGGTCTTCCCAGATCCCCTTTCCTCTATGATGTTTTCTTCTTTCTACTCTATCTTTATCTTCTATATATGTTGTCTCTCTCCATTAGAATATAAGCTTCTTGAAGTCAAGAACTTCCAAAAAAAATTTTTTTTGTTTCTCCAGTACTTAGTATTAGGCCTAAAACAGGGAAAATGCTTAATAAGTGTTGACTGACCTGGATAGCTTCTTTTTGTGTCTGTACAATATGAACATTTAACACCCTCTGTGGGTATGCAATCTTAGTTTTTACTATTTATCCACCATATTACTTTATAGTGTTAGGTCTAGAAGACCAGTCCTAATAGAGGCCAGTTAAAATTTTCTCTTAGTCAATTAAAATCCCCTTCCTCTCCTCTTCTTTAACTTCTTTGTTAGCTCCTCACCACACCCACCCTTTTCTAAAAAAGATTTCTTTTCCTTTTTCTCTTGATGAATTCTCTTCTTTCTCTCTAAACTTTTTTTCTTTGCTTCCTAGTCCTTACATTTAGTACTTTGGTAGTCATTCATTCATCAAAAGTACTTGTTTTGAGTCCATCCTTTGAAATAATTTCCATGTTATTGCCTTGTAGATCTTGTCTCTTTCTCTTTTTTTTCGGTTTTCTTTTGTTCTGTTTTTCTGTCTCACCCTTAGAAATAACAGCTAAGGTGGGATTTTAGTTGGGATTTTGAGGAAGCAGAGGCAGAGCTGAAGAGTGAGAGCATTCCAGGTATGAGAAACAGCCAGGGAAAATGCCTGGAATTGGAAGGTGTCTTGTGTGAGGAACAGAAAGAAAACCTTTGTCAGTACTAGAGGACAGAAGAATTATAGAGGGGAGTAGGATATAAGGAGGATTGGAAGAGTCTAGGTTATGAAGGTTTTAAAGGGGAGAGGATGTTATATTTAATCCTGGAGGTAATAGAGCTGCACTAGAATTTAGAATGGGGATGGGGAAGGGTGATATGATCACATGCATTTTGCAATAATCACTTTGATAGCTGAAAAAAGGAAGCCTTAGCGTGAGAAGACAATTGAGGAATAACCAGAAAGTTACTGTAACAGTCCAGGTGTATCTTGGTGGCCATCTTTCATTCTGTTTTAATATCTTCCCTATTGATTTATCTGCTTGTGTTTTTTCCATAATAATAGCTGTTTATTTTCAAAATACATAAAAGATAGTTTTCAACATTCACCCTTGCAAAACTTTGTGTTCCAAATTTTCTTCCCTTTGTTCCCTCCTCTCCCCTTCCCCTAGACAGCAAGGAATCCAATATAGGTTAACTATGTGCAATCCTTCTAAACATATTTCCACTTTTATCATGCTACACAAGGAAAATCAGATCAAAAAGGAAAAAAAAAGCAATTTGCTTGTGGCTTGGATTTTTAAATGAATGCTTTTTCTCCTGAAATCTTTGGTGATTTCATTCTTTTTTCTGATATTCTCTAACTCACTTTCTAACTCCTTTCCTATCAACCTTGAGGCCTAGACCTCAAAATTCTCTTAATTCTCTGCCACTTTGAAGAATTCACTTTTCTTTTTTTTTAAATGTTTTATTTTTCCCAGTTACAAGTAAAACAATTTTTTGACATTTGTTTTTAAAACTTTGAGTTCCAGATTCTGTCCCTTCCTTCCTCCTCCTTCCTCCCATTGAGAAAGCACATGTGAAGCTATGCAAAACATTTCCATAAAAGTCATGTTGCAAAAGAAAACATAGATCTCCCCCCTCAAAAAAAACCCCCAAACTTCAAGAAAAATAAAGTTAAAAAAAAAAGCTTCAATCTGTATTCAGACACAATCAGTTCTTTCTATGGGTAAGGATAGCCTTTTTCATCAGGAGTCCTTCGGAGTAGTCTTGGATCATTATATTGCTCAGAATAGCAAAGTCATTCACAGCTGATCATCCCACAATATTGCTATTATTTTCTACACAGTACATTTCACTTTGCATGAGCTCATGGAGGACTTTCCAGGTTTTCCTGAGAGCATCCCACTCATCATTTCTTAGAGAACAATAGTAGAGAATTCACTTTTCACCAGTTTAAGTCCCTATCTCAAGTGACTGACTAATGGGCACACTGTTGGAGATGTCTAGTAGATGGTTGGTGACATGGAAATGGACTTCAGGAAACATGTGAGGGCATGATATATAGATCTGGGAGATAATAAGGGAATCCACAGGATGTAAAGAGATCAGCAAATGAGAGTTTTGAGAAAAGAAGAGGACTCAGGACAGAACAGTCTTAGAATATACCCACACAAGAATTGCACAAGGATGATGATCCTATGAAGGAAACCTAGGAAGAAGTGGTCAGAGAGGTAGGAGGAGAATCGGGGGAGGAGTATTCTCCCCCCTGCTCAGTAACATACCTGACAAATGGTCATTCAGTCTCTGCTTGAAAAGTGTAACCCAGCACCTCTCCAGGAAGTGCATTGCCTTTTTTGAATAACTCTAATAGCATGACATCAAGTCAAAGTGTGCCTCTCTGTAAAAACCACTCCCCTCCTGATTCTTCCTGAATAAATCAAGTCCCTCCTCCCCATGACAACCCTTCAAATGCTTTTTCACTACCATAACACCCCCCACCCCAGTCTTCTCTTCTCCAGGCTAAAAATCTCTAGTCCTTCTACTGGTCTTCGAATAACCAAGGTCCTTCCCTATTTTATTTGTCTTCCTCTGATTCTCTCTGTGTCTTTCTTAAACTGTAGTCCCCAGAACTGAACACAGTTCAGGTCTGATGAGGGAAGACTTAGTGCAGTGGGACCATTGTGCCTCTCTGTTCCTGGAAGCTATGTCCCTCTTTACACAGCCCATGATCATTGCATTGGCTTTTTCTTTAAGCTGCTAGGGTCATCCTGCTGCCTCCCAGGACAAAGATCTACAGATAATAAGTAACAAAACCAAAGTTGAAACCTATGTCCTTTGTACAATGTTGCCTCCAGCAGCATGAGAAAGTGGAAAGTACGCTGAATTATGGGACTATCTGGGTTTTATTCCTACCCCTGCCACCACCTAGGACCTCTCTGCCTCTCCATTTCCTCATCTATAAAATGATGGGGTTGGATTCAATTGATTTCTGAAGTCGCTTCCATCTGAAAAAAAATTCTATAATGAATGACCAAATGAAACAAGTATTTGCTAAATGCTCGCTTTGTTCCAAGCCTTGTGCTAAGAGGATCAAATAGAAAAGTAGAGAAAGTTCATGCTTTCTAGGAGCTTGTAGCCAAACAGACAGAGAAAACACATGTAAGAGGTGCTGGCTCCAAGTCACATAGTGAGATGCCTTGGTTCTTTAGGACATTGCTGCAAAGCAGATGGTAGTGCATCTTCCCTGATGTCAGTTTTTTTTTTTTTTACAGATACAATCACATATATTTCTGATGTTGAACCATTTGACAGGGATTCTGGCGGTGAGACAGGATCTTTGATTATTGCTGCTAAGGAGGCAGGGCTGAAGCAAGCCCAGAAACAGGTTTCACGCCAAAGGGTTGCTTCCTGGGATCTTGTTGTTTGGACTGGGCTGACCGTAGGAATGTTGGTCTGAGGGTTCCTGGGGCTCTTGGGCTTACATGCTAGACAGTGGCAGTTGGTCCTGGCAGTCACATGGAAGGTGTGACATGATTGATACTACTAAATCCTCTCTCTCCACCCCCACCCCCCCAAATAGTTCTACCACTTGTGGTACAGATCCATTAATAGAGGCAATAAGGTATGATGGAAGGAGCTTTGCACCGGAGGAGCCCGAGTTTGAATTCTGCTTACGCTGTGGAATTTTAGAGACACTCTGGGCAAGATGTTTATCCCTTTTCACCTTCGGTTTTCTCTCTATAAAAATGTGAAGAATACTCAATCCTTGACTACTTGAAGGCAGATAGCATGTTCCCCTTGAAGAAAAGACTCACAGGAGATATGAGAAGTGTTTCAAGGCGTCTCATGTAGCAGAAGGAACCACCCTTCTTCCATATATATGGCTCCAGGAGGCAATGGGAGGAAAGTCCAAAGAGACAAATTGAGGTCTGATGTTAGGAGAACTTAGTCTACCCTACCCCACCTAAGAGAGCCATCCAAATGTGAAATGGGCTGTACTGAGGAATGACGGATCTCCCTCACTGATGGTCTTCAAGCAGACCAGATAGCAACTAATCATTAATTATCAAATTAATTGTCATTAATTCTAACTAATCATTAATTATCAAAATAATCAATTAGTGGGCATTCCTTTAATGTCTAGGGTGAACTGAATGGCTGCTGAGATTGCTTCAAACTCCCCAAATTCTGTGATTTACAGAGCAGCAACACAATTCTTAAGACGCTCTGGGAGACACAGATTTACAATTATGGAATAGCAGGACTGGCAGGTATCTCAGAAGCAAACTTAGGCCTGGACAAAAATCGATCTCCACCCATTGACATGCCCAGCAAATCAAATCTGACTCTTCTTAACCCCATGGACCATCACACACTAGGCCCTTCTATCCCTATATACCTCTTGAAGTCTGCCCAAGTTTTTCCTTGTTTTTTCCATACCACTTACCCCCTTCATTCTCTGTTACCCCCTTTTCCTTTTGTCTTTCCCAGTATCAAGATCTTTTCATATAAATCTTCTCATCATGTGGCCAAAGATCTTAAGTTTCAACTTCGGTATTTGACTTTCCAGTGCCTGAATTAATTTCTTTAAATACTGGCTGATTTGATCTCCTTGCTGTCCAAGAAACTCTCAAAAGGCTTTTCCAGCACCATAATTTGAAAGCATCCATTCTTTGGCACTCAGTTTTCCTTATAGTCTATCTCTTGCTACCGGAAAAAAAAACATAGCTTTGATTATAGGGACCTTTGCTGGCAAGGTGATGTCTGCTTTTTAGTATGCTGTCCACCTCTGTCCTTCTAAGCAGTAAGAGTCTTAATTTTGTGGAGGTAGATGCCATCTGCAGTGATCTTTGAGCCCAACAAATGATCCTATCCAACCTTTGCTTCTAGATTATTAAGAAGAAGCCTGCTACCAATGGAGGCAGCCGTTCCAATTTTGGATATCTCTGATTGGCAAGGAAAATATTCCTTCTATCAACTAGATACCCGCCTCTCTGCAATTTCTCCTGAATTGGAGGCAAAACACAAGAAGTCCATTTTTTTCTTCCCCATGCCAGCCCTTCAAACCCTTGATCACAGTGATCACATCGCTCATGAATCTTTTCTTCATTCCAAGCTCCCTTAATTTCCTCATCCACTCATCCAGAGACACACAGTTGTCAAGTCTGGCAGTCTCTACTTTGTGATTTATGGAAATTAATACTGGATACCCCACTATAAACCATATTGGTAAGACTTCTACCTTCCTCCCATATATGGCATCTGAAATTCCCCTTGTGACAGGAAAATTCACCCCAGATTCAATCCTGCATATCTAGTCTGTAAAATAATTTGTAATCACTTAACAAATGTGGATTCTCCTGATTCCAGATCCCAAATCTCTGCACTATATCATATTTCTTCTGTGCTTTTTACATTTTATCTCATTTGACTTTCCCTTAAGCCTTCTGAAGATGATAGCCCAAGGATTGTTATCTCTCCCATGGTAAAACTGAGACAGAGGTATCAAGAAAAGTCAAACAACAAAGAAACTGTGGAAACCTGCCTGCTGTCCAAGTTTTCTCCATTTCTAATGCTGTGTAATCTGTGTAGAGCAAGGGATCTTTCACCAGGAGAACACTGATCCTCAGGGGATCTGGAGGTAAATTTCAAAAGGTCTAGGAACTTGGATGGGAAAACAAATTTTTGTTTTAGTCATGTCTAACGCTCTGTGATCTCACTTGGGGTTTTCTTGGCAAAGATCCTGGGGGAGTTTGCCCTTTCTTTCCAACTCATTTTACAGATGGGGAAACTGAGGCAAACAGAATTATGCTGGGGGTCATACAGCTGGCCAATATCAGAGGCCAGATTTGAACACGGAAAGATGAGTTTTGCTGATTCCACAACAGAGCTCTATCCATTGTACCCACTTCCGCTGCACTAAAAATAAACATATTCTTATTTTATACTGACTTCTAACTAGAATCGAACCTTTCCTTCGATTATGAATGTAGGCAATAAGCCATTATTCTGAGAATGGGTTCATAGTTTCACCTGGTTGCCAAAGGGATCTCTGATCACCAAAAGGTTAAGGGTCTTTTTTCCCTGAGGCAATTGGGGTTAAGTGACTCGCCCAGGGTCACACAGCTAGGGAATGCTTAGTGTCTGAGACCAGATTTGAATTCGGGTCCTCTTGACTTCAGGGCTGGTGCTCTATCCAAAGGGTCTTTCTCGAAGAAACAGGTATCCTGATTCCCAAAGTTCTAGATTTAGTTCTCCAGGGTTCTTAGGCTGCTCAACTAAACGGTTGGGATTAGCCATAAAATGAGTTTGGTTTTGGAGGATGGACCCATCCTTGGGAGGGGTGGCAGGCAGATGGGGGCGTGGAATGTGTTCTCTGGGTGTCTACCCTCCCTGATCTCGAGTAATACAAACTAGAACTTTCCGGTATCCGGTTAACTTTCTGTCAGGACACTGACACAGTCCAAAAGTGTGAAGAGAAGGGTACTGGGAGGGGATCGTGGGTGTTGGGGGGGGGGGAGGCGGTGTGGAGTAGATTCTAAAAAGAGAGAGCAGATACTTACACAACAGCACTTTCGGAAAGGAGGACAGCTGCGGGATTAGAATGGGGGGTCTGGGACTCCCTCTTCCCCCTTGCCATCCTGGCTCTAGAGACAGAGGGGGAAGCCAGGGTCCGAGGCTGCGTAGCCTGTGCGAAGCCTTCCCGCAGGGGGCAGTGCTGCCCACTAGGATGGAGCCAGAGCGCCGGGGCCGACCCGGCCCCGGGCCAGGGCACTAGAGGAGAGTTCCTCAGGGCTGGGAAGGAAGTCCAGGGAGCTGGGGGTGCGAGGGACTCTGGGAGGCTGGGGTTTGGGAAATTCAGAGGAGGGGCGGAGCGAGCGGGGGACCAGGCTGGGGACTGACAGGAGCCGGGCGGGGGCCCGAGGGTTGGGGACCCGAGAGTCGGCGCGTGGTTGCAGGCTGGGGCTGACCGGGGAAGGGCTGAGAGCCCATGCCGCTGGGTCGGAGGGGAGGAGTTGGGGGCCCGGGAACCGGTCCCTGAAAGCGCCGCGTCCCAGCGTCCCCGCGGAGTCGGTGTCGGCTTGCAACTGGGGCTCCTCCCCCCCAGACCCGCTGCCCCTCCTCTGCCGTCCCCCCTCTTCCCTCCTTTCCTCCCTCTTGGCCCCTCCCCGGCCGGCCAGGAGCTGGGACACCCCCGGTGGGGCTGCGGGCGACGGCGGCGGCGGCGGCTAGTTGGGGAGTCCTGGGCTCGGCGCGACGCTGTCCGGGAGCCACGGCCCGGAACCCGCTCCCCAGCCCCCCGGCCCAGCTAGGCTCCT
>JAJPUD010001815.1:270645-316471 GCA_023553655.1 Myrmecobius fasciatus
CACTTTCTCAGCACCCCTACTTTCACCTGGATCTTTAAGGTGGGGGGGAGGGAGACAGATTCTTGGCTTCAGGAGCTCCCCACCTTGACCAGTCCCAGTCACTTTTTCAGTAGCCTCCTACTACTTTCACCTGGATCTTTAAGGTGGGGAAAAGGAGACCTAGATTCCTGGGGTGCAGCCAGCCCTCCCAGGGACTCCTCCCTGGCTGCTGAAGCTCCCCACTTTAGCAGGTCCCAGTCATATTTTCATCTCCCCCCTTTCACCTGGACCTAGATTCCTGGCCAGTCCCAGTCACTTTCTCAGCACCCCCCCCTTCACCTGGATCTTCAAGATGGGGGGGGAGAAAGATCTTGAATTTTATGGAAACTGAATTTTGCTCATTGAATTCAATTGAACAAGCCTTTAAAAAGCGCCCACTTTGTGCCAGGCTGGGAGTTAGTACTGAAGTGACTGTCTTTGCTGTCTGTCTTTTCGATGTTACACCTTTGTTGGTTGGCTCTCATACCATGAGCAGAGTAAGGAAGCACCTCCTCCGGCTCCCAATCTTCCCCTAGTTCTCTGACATGTAAGTGAGTAAGACAATGGAGAGAGTCCTGGGCTTCCAGTTAGCAACATCCAAGTTCAGATGTTGCCTGGGTGCTCACTAGCTGTGTGATCCTGACCACATCCTTGACCTCTCTGTGCCACACTTTCCTCAACTGTAAAATGAGAGAGTTTGAACTCCCTTGCCTGTGGAGATTTCCTTCCCCACCTCTAATTATTAGTTTTATGATCAGGTTGTGCATTGGGGGCAAATAGTAAAATACTTCCCATCTACCTTTGTAATGTGGCCTGATGGGCAAGTAAGTGACTGATATCATTGGCCAATCGATGCTGGATCCAGATTCCCGTTTTGTCACTGGACTGAGCTCTGTACCTTGTACTTCTGAAACAAAAGCCTGATACGATTCCTGGATGTTGCCTTTTCTTAAAAAGTAAACTAAAATTAAAAGTTGGTAAAGGATAGATGATACAGTTAAGCATCAGCAGTAGATACCATTTTTTTTAAAGGTTAGTTTGTTTAAGGAATTTAGGGTCATAAAGTTAGAGTAGAAAAGGACCTTGCTCTCTTACCCCCATCCCCCATTTACCCAGGAGGAAACCAGCTCAGAAAGGTTGTGACTTGTCATAGGTAGTAATTAACAGAGCCAACATTAAACTCAGATCCTTAGGCTCCCAGAAATCTCTCCCCTTGCACCTCACCAGGCCAGTGTAGTTCATAAGAAACTTAATGTGGAAAGAACTTTGATCAATTTGAAACTTGAGTTTTATTCTTAGGGTGGGGGAAATCTTGACCCCGTGGGGTGATGGGAAAAGCATTGGAAAAGGAGTGGGAGAATCTGTGTTCAGCTCCTGCCTATTCATGGGACCCAAGAACACGACTGCTCTCTGCCTCAGTGTACATTACTGTAAAACAGGAGATTTAGACTTCGAGGGACCTTTCTTGCTAAATTTCTGGTACCATGATCCCATGATTTTAAACTGGGGTGAATCCACAGGAAACTACCATCTTCTCCCCCCCCCCCCATCAGTTCTCCTAACTTTATTCTTTTTGTTAATGGCACCTGAGACCTGAGAACTGTCCCTTCCTGCAACTTCACCATTTACATTGACTTCCTCCCCCCTCCCATTCTCCTTCTAGTCCTGTCTACATGCAACTACTACTTTAAGTGTCAGGGGTCTTTGCTTTTTTTTGGGGGGAGATCTTTCAATTTTCTCTTGGATCTGCCATATTTCTTCCTTCTTACTGCCACCAACTGAAGCCTGTGGCTCAGTCAGTCAGTTCAACAAAACCCTATTACTTACCATATTTGCCAGGGGCTGTCTAGCTGCAGGGGGTATGAAATCGAAAACCAACTCCCCCAGCTTTCCTCCTATTGGGAGATTACTGGAAGTTTGCAAATCACTTCTAACCAATTTAGGTACTCTTCCCATTTTTGTAGATGAGGAAACTGAAATCAGAGGGGTGGGATGACTTGCTCATGGTCACACATCTAATAAGCAATAATAATAAAAGGGACTGGATTTTAACCCAACACTTCCTGATTCACAGCAAACAGCAGTTTCATCAGGTTGCTTCCCTTAATTAACTTCTTTCCTAGACAGCCTCTTTCCACCCCTTGGATTAGTCCTTTGAAAACCTGTATTACTGCTATCTTATCATTCATCAGCTTAAAAAAACTTAGAATTGTAGCTGATGTTTAAATAACATATAAGAGTTTCATTCTCACAACAGACCTTTAAGATATGTGCCCATTTTACTGCTGAGAAAACTTGGGCTGAGAGAGGTTTGATTTTGAGGCGCAATTCCAATGCAGATTTTCCTGATTCATGGTGTCCCCTCAGCCACTCAGCTGTCTCTAAAAATGGTCCCTTGTTCATGGCTGGAGTCACCGGGCAGTAGTTGGAGTCTCCATATCTATATCTGAGTCTTTAACCTGGCTGATCTTTGATTCCATCTGAAGTAATTTCTGGGCCATGTCCCTTCCCTGAGATCCCTGGGATTGGAGACAGTTCTCTACCTTCCCTTCTCTGTCAATGGGAATATTTCTGTCAATGGTTTGAATGAGGGCATAGATGATTGAGCACTTATTAAACACCTACTATATGCTTATAGAAAAGTGACAGAAAAAAAAGGTTCCCTGCCCTAGAGGAACTTAGCATTAAGGGGAATCAGGAAATTCTTGCACAAAGTGGGATTGTAGCAGGTACTGGGAACCAGGGACGCCAGGAGGCAAAGTTGGGAAGAGAATTCCTGGTATGGGGGTAGCCTCCAGTCATGGAGGCTAGCCAGTGAAAACTCCCAGAATCCAGAGATGAAATGCAGATTAAGAAGATTAATTTGGCAATTTAGAAGACCTAGAACTGGAATGGAGAGTGGAGTGGATTAAGAGACCAACCATATAGTCGAGAATCCATGTAGGTATAGATACATAAGACTCAATCAACAAGCTTTTATTAAATAGTAACTGTGTTTGGCACTGGGTTACTGTATACTTCAGGGCATATAAAGAAAAAAGCAAAAAAAAAAAAAAAAGATTCCTGTCTTCCAAGGAGTTTAAGATCTAATATAGTAACCAATGTGCGTTTATATCAGATAAATACAAGTGAAATTCATAAATGACAGAAAACTAGTGGGATTAGTTAACTCCCAAGGGGATGGGAGGAAGACAGAATCAGGATCTAAAAAGATCCAGGTTGGCCCATGAAGCCCATTCCTTTATCACTTCATGATGATTTATCTTTCCTCTAACCTCTTAGATATTTACTGTCTACATCTTATTTTGGGACCAGGGATGTATTGTTAACATTGCTTTCACGTGAACACGTTAGGGTTCCCCAATGAATAAAGTAAAAGGTAAGGATATTATAGAAGAGAGTGCTGGATTTGGGCTCAGGAAATTTTTAATCCACTCCTGACTCAGTTTCCTCATCTGTAAACTGGAAAAAAATGAACATGGTCATGTTTAAGGGTCCTTCCAGCTCCTACAAATGCCTCACAATAATTCAGCTATTTGGGTGGCTACTCTGTCAGGATTGGTTTAGAAATTTTGGAATTCTATCAAGAAGAACCTCATAAGGTTAGTAATTCTGGGCCTACTCAATTCACAGCTGTTGTTGGGGACTAGAATAGACATGAAATAAATGGGATCCCTTTGGTGGACTGGGGGTTCCTGGACAAAGATACTGGATCGATTTGCCATTTCCTTCTCCAGCTCATTTTCCAGATGAGGAAACTGAGGCAAACAGGGTGAAGTGACTTGCCCAGAGTAACATAGCCAGAAAGTATCTGAGACTGGATTTGAGATTTGATCTCAGGGCTTTCTAATTTAAGGCTCAGCACTCTAACCACTGAGCCGATTACTTGCCTGATAGGAATAAATGAACAGTGGGACCTGGGAGGTAGGCTACAATAAGAATAATAGCTATCATTTGTATGTCATGGACTTTAATTGTGCTAAGTGCTCCTGTTCCTCCCCATTTGAGTTTTACAGTCATCCTCTGACAAAGGGTTGACAGCATCATTGTATTCTTACTCCAGGAAACCTAAGGGTTAAAAGATTTGCCTTTGGGCATACAGTTAATATCAGAGGCAGAATTGGAACCCAGGACTTTCTAATTTACTTCTCCCAATTTCTTGTCAAAGGCTATTTCTCTATCTCAACCTTACTCCTATTGATAAATGTTCTAATATCAAAAAGAAATATTTATTAAGCACCTACAATATTCTAGGCACCATGCTAAACTCTAGGGATACAAAAAGAGGCAAGAGATGGTCATCACCCTCAAGGAGCTTCCAATCTTATGGGTGGACAAATCTATACAAAGCAGGTTATATCCAGAAAAAATAGGAAATAAAAAGTGGAATTTTAGTTGGGATTTAATGGAAGTTTGGGGAAGCATAGAAAGGATTGTAGAGCTTCTCTGATCCAATCCTTTCATTTTACAGCTAAGGAAACTGAGGCTCAGGGCAGAGAAGCAGCATTTCCTATAGTCCTATGGCTGGTGCTAGGAAAAGAATTTAAGTCTGGATTTTCCTGATTCTAAACTCTGCCCTTGTCCTTAGGTTTATGGGTGAGGGATGTTTTCCTGCTTAAGGAACCTTGGACATCAACTGGCCCAGTTTCTTCATTTAACATTAGGAGGAAATTGAGGTTCAGAGGTGTAGTCTGAGGTCTGAGGTCACCCAGTTCAATGTGGAGAAGTCAAGTCAACAAGGATTTATTAAGAGCCTCCACTGTGCTAAATGCTACGGCTGCCAAGGAAGGCAGAAACAACTCTTGCTCTCAAGAACCTCACTGTTTAATGGAGAGAGCATTTGCAAAGCACAAAGCAGATGTATACAGGATAAACTGGAGATGACAGACAAAGAAAAGGGGATCTGAACAAGGTAGTATTGTATCTGGTCCTCCAAAGAACCAGGGAAGAACCAGGGTCCTACCAAAGAACCAGGCTTGGGCAGAGATGAGGAGGGGAGAATTCAGGTATGGCCTGGCCTCTTGTTATGGAGGAGAGCCAGGAAAAACTCCCAGAGGCCAGAGATGAAAGGTAATTTAAGAGCAGTTTGGCAATGGAGTGGGTAAAGGAGGCAGAGAGGCCAGCCAGCAGGCCACAGCAGTAATCCAGTGTCAGTGAGGAGGACCTGTACTATGGTGGGGACGGTTAGAGGAAAGAAGGGGGCATATACAGGAGGTCTTAAAAAAGGTAAAATCAACAAGTCTTTTCTACAGCTGGGATATGGGGAGAAGGAGGGGAATAGACAGAGCAAGAAAGGAGGGAAACAGAGTTACAGCTAGATGGAGAGAGACAGAGGGCGAGAGAGAGACATACATGAGAGATAGGGTGAGAGAGAGATGGAGAAAGAAAAGAGATGGAGAGAGAGGGAGACAGAGACAGGGAGAGGGAAAGAGGGAAACAGACAGATGGAGAGAGACAGAAAGAAACAGGGAGAGAGAGAGGACTGTGGATTTGTAGTCTAGCTCCTTTGTTTTCTCTTACATCCCTACTAATTTTTTCTATTGATTAAATCTTCCTAATAACATAACTAAGGGGCCTTAAAAATGGTCAACCTACCTGTGGAAAGCTAATGACTGGACCCCCTGGTGTATTTTAGAGGGATAAAGTGTGGGTTGAGCAGTAAAAATCCTTAAGTTTTTTTTTTCTTTTTTTTGGGGGGGGCGGGTACATGGTAACTTGTCCAGGGTGACACAAAGAGTATGTGTCAGAGGTCAAATTTGAAATCTGGTCCTCCTGATTCCAGGGCTGGTACTCTATTCATTGTACCACCTAGCTGCCCCTAAAAATCTTTTAAGATTATTAATAGTTAATGACTTAATGGTCAGAGTCAAAGCTAATTAAGCAAGACTCAGAAGTAGGCTTAGGTGAGATGGTGATAAGAGCGCTGATCTTGGATAGAGACAGAAAGATTGAGTTTGAATCTTTTCCCAGTTATGTACAAGCTGTGTGACCTGGGGCAAATCATTTAACCTTTAGGTGTCTAGGATGTGTAAAATGGGAAGGATACTAGCTCACTGGGTTGCTGTGGGAATCTGATGATGTATAAAGTGCTTTGCTAGCCTTAAAGTCCTATGTAAACATGCTTATTAAATTGTAAACATCATGAGGGCAAGCTTTGTGTTTTATCTCCTTTTTTGTTAGCCTAGCCTCTATCACACTGTTTGTGGTGCTTTTAAAATCTGTAGAATGTGAACTATTTGACTGCATGGTTTAATTAGATAGTCCAGAAATGGTTCGATTTTTTTTTCCTTTTTTTAAAATTTTCAATAGTATTTTATTTTTCCAATTACATGTAAAGATAGTTTTCAATACTCATTTTAGTAAGACTGTTTCAGATTTTTCTCCCTTCTTCCCTTACTTTCCCCTCCCCAAAACAGCAATCTGATATAGCATTTCTTTTAAATATATTGACATATTTGTCATATTACGCAAGAAAAATCAGACTAAAAGGGAAAAGAAAGAAACAAACAAAAAAATGAATATACAATGCTTCAGATTGACATTTAGTTGCCATAGTTCTCTCTCTGGATGCGGATGGCATTTTCCATCCCAAGCTTATTGGAATTGCCTTGAATCAGATGGTTCAATTTTTAGTACAAATAAATAATTTAAGGTTGAAACTACTAGTTTAAATATTACTACAGCTTTATGGCTTATCATTGTAGTCAGAGTTACTATTGATTATTACTTTGGAAAAGAAAGTTTCCTGAGGAACTCAGGGTTAATTGCATCCTTGGATGAACCCATAGCAGCTACTGTGTTGGTATTACCTTAATGGCATCTTTTTAATTAGCTTAATAATGTCTTCTTAATATTACTAAGATTAAGAGAGGGTAGACTGCCGGTCTTGGAGTTGGCTTGAGACGTCGATTTGAATTTACTCTCTTAATACTCTAAAAACCATTTGGCTATGTACCAATCAGCTCTCAGAATCTGTTTTCTCATTTAGAAAAATGGATATAGTTCATGTCATGTCTATCACAGGGTTTGGAAGATCAAATGAGCCTTTTCTTTGTCCCCCCAGTTATTAGTGCTCCCCTAGCACTATATGTTTTTCAGATGCTTCCTACGTTTTCAGTACACTGTTACTAAATACCTGTATAAACCTTCCTAGACCTCAGTTTTCTCATTGTAATATAAAGGGGCTGGGCTTATTGATCTCTGAGTCCCTTCCAGGTCTAGAAACATGATTCTAGAATGAGCCTGCCTTGTGGCAAGAACTCTCATTTTTATATTTCTATGTTGGTGTCTAACAAAATACCAGGAACTCACTACCTGGCACAAAGTAGTTACTTAAGAAATCCATGGCACTTTGTAAATGCCAGAGTCCTTCCCCTATTTGTTCCTTCAACAAATCTAATCAGTTTTTCAAAGTCAAGTGCAGCTGTTATCTCTTGCCTTTTTGTATTCCTGAGTTTTACCCATACCCATCATGCAAATGAAAGATGGGTGTTTTCTATCTTCCTCTCACTAGTCTGTGCCTCACAGATAGCTCACAGTGTTGGTAGAATATTAGTGCTATTTATTAAAATTTTTTGTTCTCAACTTACCAAATAAAATGAATGTTTCCAAGTACAGTAGAAAACAAAAGAGCATTGTACATGAAACTGAGAATCTGTTATATATGGCCTACTTTGCCTTTTAGATAGATAATAAATGCAGCTTGCAACTTTCAAAGCACTCCTGCTTGTCTGTAAAAATATGGTATTAAAAAGATGAGCTAGATTAATGTGTGATCAAAAAAGAAGGTAGGTTGGTCATGAGCTGACAGTGATAGATAATTAGTGGACTGTGTTCCAGCTCTGCAGGTACCCCTGGGAGGTCAAGAGAATTTAAGGAAATCCCTCGTGTTGTAGACTCGGTGTAGGGGAATCTGGACAAAAGTGGCCAAGGATGGGTAGGATTGGATGGGCGGTGATCTGCAATGGTGGAAGGACTGTGAATCATTGAGATCCAAGTCAGATTGTTGTGTTGATGTATCTGACTTCTGCTGGATTTCCCATTCGTGGATTTTTGTAGGGTAGTCCCTATTTAAAGAATTCTGGGTCAGTACCTGAAAGAAAGAAACCCAAGTAGAAAATTCTTCCAAAGCTGCTGTTTACTGAGTATTTTTGTGGCCCAGGAGGCCCCACCTTTGAGGTCGAGTGTGCAGATGTGCTCTGGAGCCAAGCGAAGCCTTTTCTCTCAGCCTTGTATAAATAAACTACTTTGGGGAAAATTCTCTTACTCAGTTTTTAAAAAGCTAAATATATCATTGCTTCTGCTTCGTTCCAAATATAACCGGGTTTAATGTGGGACCTTTACATGGAATGGCCTACAGGGAGAATCCCTGCCCAAATTGCTGAAGAAGTTAGGATTCTTGTACCTGTCATCTTGTAGGTGAAGGTGTGGTTAGTTGGACTGTTACTTAAGCTTTGAATCCCTTTTTCTTCTTTTGGGTTGGTATGGAGCTGTGGTTGATCCAGGGAGAGAGACAGGGAAATGATAATATGACTTTATTCTTCAATGATTTAGCTCAATTTAATTTGATAACAAGCATATATTAAGCTGTCACTAGATTCCAGGCACTGTGCTAGGTTCTGGAGATACTAAAACCCAAAATGCAACCATTCTGTGTTCTTCATGCCATATACCTTTCTACTCTTGTAGAAAGGAGCCACAGTATTGTGAAGAAAAAATATAAATATATACAAAGAAAATACTGAGTAATTGGCTTGCAAAGGTGGGAGATCAGGAAAATTTTCCAGTGGCTAACACCTGAGCTGAGCCTTGAATTGAGCCAGAAATTCCCAGAGAAAAGATCATTTCAGACATAGGAACCAGCCGCCTGTGTGAAGGAAGCACAGGGCGTAGAGAGAATCTGCCATTTTGTCTGACTATACAGTGAATGAGAGGGACTAATTGAAAAAAAAAGTTTAAAAAGAGAGGTTAGAGACAAATTTTGTAGGGCTTTGCTCTGGACACGTAGGAGACAATTTGATTAAATTTTTAAATGTTTTAATCAGTGTATTGATAGATTTATTGGTAGTTAAATAATTGATCAATCAAATGCCAAGCAGAGAAGTTTGTAACTTCCTTCAGAGGCAAGAGGGAGCAGCTGAAACTTCTTGGGATGGGAGCGGAGAGTGACAAGGTTAGACCTGTGCATTGGTTCTGCTTGGCAGCAGTGATAAGGATGATTTAGAGCTGGAAGAAACTGGAGATCAAAAGTGAAGAAAGCTGCTACCAGATTAATCCACTATGTTTGGGGAGAAAAGGCCACAGATGTGGCAAAGATCATACAGGGGGGATCCATAAGATTGGCAGTTGACTGGGTGAAGGAGATGGAAAGTGAAGGTGAAGCTGGATAGGTGGTTGAAAGGAAGGTGATGATAACCCCGACAAAAATGGGGACATTATAAAGGTCTTTGGATAGAACAAGTGTTCATCACCTCTCTTTTTGTTCTGGACTTCTCAGACAGGCTGAAACCTATGGGCTTCTCTGAATCACATTTTTAAATGCAGAAAATAAAAATACATAGGCTTACAAAGGAAAATCGTTATATTGAAATACAGTTATCAAGATGTTTTTATTTTCAATTTAACTTAATCAAACTATTTTATTTTATTTCGAATTTAACAAAATATTTTAAAAGGCAAGTCAATGCATTCTGGGTTAAGAACTCGTAATTTAAGGAGAAGATAATTTCAATGAGAGAGAGTTCAAGAAAGTTGAAGGTAGCCTGAAAGGGAGAAATTAGAATCCAAAAATGAATTATATCATTATTTCTAAAACTGAGGCTGGGGTAGGCCTCAAAGGGTAGGAACAAAGAGCTGCAGAGCTGGACTACATCTTCTCCAATCCCTTCACTTCATAGATGAGGAAACTTGAAGCCCTTAACTTGAAGGAAACGAAATGACTTGTCCACAAGGTCTTGAAGACACTAAGCAGCAGGAGTAGGGGAGTGGGGTGGGATCTGACTTCAGAGTTGGTGCTCTTCCCCCTATGCCATGAAGGGTATTAATCCATATAATTAATTAATTTTTTTTTGTTAAACATGGTAAAAATATATGTTAAATCTAATTTAGGCATATATATTTATATAATTATCTTGCTGCACAAGAAAAATCAAATCAAACAGGAAAAAATGAAATACAAGCAAACAACAAAAAGAGTGAAAATGTAATATTGTGATCCCTTAGTTCCCACAATCCTCTCTTCGGGTGTAGATGGCTCTCTTCATCAGAAGATCACTGGAACTGGTCTGAATCATCTCATTGTTGAAGAGAGCCGAGTCCATCAGAATTGATCATCGAATAATCTTGTTGTTGCCGTTTACAATGATCTCCTGGTTCTGCTCATTCATATGATTAATTTATTAGAAAAAATGTGCACTCCAAATTATTCATCATTACTTAATTTAAAAAATTAGCTTTGGTGAGGGTATTGATAATGGGGTCTTTAGATTAATTAATAAATGGTGAACAAAGTAGAAAATTGGAACATGAAAAAAAGCCAGAAGATCTCAAGGAAGAACTTTGTATTTACCTGCAGTTCAAAGAAACTGGAAGGGGTCTGGAGGGAGAGAATGCAGAATGAGATAAGGTAGATGGAACTGAGATTGTGGAGGGCCTTGAAGGCCAAACTAAGGAGTCTATTTAATTTTGGAAGATTGTAAAAAGCTGCTGAAGGTATAAGGAAATGCCACCCATGGAAAAAGCAGGTGAAGAGATGAGTTCGGATTTGGAATTGATGTGTCGGTGATAGCAAAGGGTCAAAAAGGGAGGGATTCTGGGATAGAAGTAAAGACATCATTGAGGTGACCACCCATGGGATCCTGATTGGTAAAGCCAAAAAGAAGTCAGAAGGATGGGCAAAGACAGGGTCAGAAGTCATGGTTAAGGAAGCAGGTGCTCTGGAGAAGGGAACAAGTAGGAAAGTATGAATGGGGGTGTGAACCAAGATGGGGAGCTCTGAATTTGAGACTTGGGTAGGCTGTGTGCCAGGTACTAAAGAATAAAGTGGCCTTGTCAAATGTGCTGCTGAATGGGAACAGAAGCAAATTACAAGGGGCAGGTAGTTGAGATTAAGAGGTATTAGCTGGGTAATCAACACAACTCTTGAAATCCCTGTGTTTAATAGCAAAGAATGAGGGGCAACAGAATGCTTCTAGTTTAGTGTTGAGGTAGAGCTACTAGGGCTTAGCAGGTATCAAGCGCTTATAAAGTGCTTTTTTCTTTCATTCATTCATTCATTCACTCTTTTCAATTTTAAGACTGCAAAGGATCTAACAGGTCATCTATTGACAGACCTTTCATTTTACAGATGGGGAAACTGGGCTCAGAGTTTCAATTACTTGCTAAAAACCATATTCAGTACATGTTATATATAAGCAGAATTTGAGACCTCATCCAGATCCCAATTCCAATTTCAGCAATCTCATTGCTTTTATCATGAAGGAAAGAGAGAATGGTTCTTGAAGGATAGTGGGAGGGTAGTGATGAAAATGTTAATGATAAGGGATTTTAATATAGGGCAGGATGAATTTCGGAAGAGAAGGATGGGAACAGAGAAATCCAGGAACATGTTGACCCAACTTGAGTGACTTGGGAGTTTACTTAGGACAGTTATTTTGGATGCCTCTGAGGTCCTTCCAGCTCCAGGGCTCCTATCTAGGGGGAGAGGGAGAAGCTGTAGTGGGGGATGATGTCTGGCTGGAGCCTAGTGAGGAAGTAGGGGGAAGCCGTTGGGGAAAGAAGCATCCCCTGGGATGCAAGTTTGCTCGCAGTACATTTGTCAGTGACTTCTTACTTTGCTCAAGTCTTTGGTCCACCTGTATTGTATGTTAGGCAGATGAAGAACTTGGGGATACAAAGAAAGATGAAAATTCTGGCCCTTCCTTCAAGGAGTTGTCATTCTCCCTGGGAGCCAGTATGTAAATAAGCAGCTACTTAGGAGATACGAACACACAATTTAAGTAGATGGCAGTTACTACCCAGGAGCTGCAGAGTCCTTGGACTGGAAAGGACAGAACAAAATTGGCCAAGAGAAAGGCATTGATACCTAAGATAAGCAGGGAGAGATTGTGCGATTTCCCACCTTGGCCTGTCCTCTGACTTCCAATAGTCACCAGATGAACTTCAACCTGGGATTCTGAAATTCGATGTGGAAGTCATTGATGAGTGACTATCAGTGAATGATCAAGAAGAAAGGAGGGGGAAGGGAAGAGAACAAGCATTTATAAAGCACCTACTGTATATTAGACACTGTGTTAAGAACTTTTGAAATATCTTACTGATCTTCACAATAATCCTGTGAAGTAGGTGCTTTTATTATCCCGATTTTACAGTTGAGGAAACTGAGGTAGATAGAGGTTAGTTGATTTGCCAGTAAAAGTCTGGAACTGCAGCCCCAGTGCTCTAACCATTGTACTGCCTAACTCTAATCCAAAAGGCCTGGAGAAGGAAAATCTCATTTTTCAGAAAGGGAATAAGAGCCTGAATATGAAAGAGCAGTGAATAGCTTTATTTGCTTTCTTGGCCAGTTATTAAAAGGATGTGATGAATATTTAGAAAAAGAAGGAATGATGTTGTTTATGGGAAAACCAAGATGGCTTCACGTCAAATCATCTTTCTTTTCTATTTAAAAAAAAATAGTGTTCCTGGACAGATGAACATTGAAGACAGAGCTTACTTAGCAAAGCATTCGACAAAATCTGCCATGTTGATGGCTGTGGAGAGGATGGTTTGGTGATGGGTGAGGGTATATACCGTCTAGGGAACTTGGGAACTGAGGGTTGAGTGGCTGTTGTTTATTGATGAGATTCATTTTTACATTTCTTTTCTACTTAGAGGGTAGCTAGTGGCACAGTGAATAGAGCTCTGCAGTCAGGAAGACCTGAGTTCAAATGCAGCCTCAGAAATTTACTAGCTGTGTGATCCTGGCCAAGTCACTTAACCCCTATTTTCCAGAGTTGTAAAATGAACTGGAGAAGGAATTGGCAAAACACTCTAGTTTCTGGGCAAAAATATTTGTGGCAGCTCTTTTTGTGTTGGCAAGAAACTGGAAACTGAATGGATGCTCATCAATTGGAGAATGACTGAGTTAGTTATGGTATATGAATATGATGGAATATTATTGTTCAATAACAAATTGACAAGATGATTTCAGAGAGACTTGGAGAGACTTGCATGAACTGATGCTGAGTGAAATGAGCGGAACCAGGAGATCATCATATATGGCAACAAGAAATCTATATGATGATCAATTCTGATGCACGTGGTTCTTCTCAACAAGAGACGCTTCAGACTAGTTCCAGTAATCTTGTGGTTATGAGTACCATCTACACGCAGAGAGAGAACTGTGGGAACTGAGTGTGGATCATAACATAGCATTTTCACTCCTTTTGTTGTTGTTTGCTTGAATTTTTTTTCTTTCTCATTTTTTCCATTTTTGATCTGATTCTTCTTGTGCAGCAAGATAGTTGTATAAATAACACATGCCTATATTAGATTTACATATATTTTTTCCATGTTTAACATATATTGGATTACTTGACATTTAAGAAGGAGGTGGGGGAAGGAGGGGAAATTGAAACACAAGATTTTTCAAGGGTCAAAAAGGGGAAAAATTGTGTTTTTGAAATATGTTTTGAAAATGTTTTGCATATGTTTTGAAAATAAAAAGCTTCAGTAAAAAAAGAAAATATGATTCACTACACATTTTCCAGAGTTAGTTGCTGAAAACCCTTCAGAAAGACTATGGAAGCATCTACTTGAAAGTTAATTGATCTATTAAATGGAAAATGATTATTAAAGGTGCGGTTTGTACCTAGCACTGAGCTAAAGGCCCAAGCTCTTTGTTTGATGGGGAGACTGTAGCAAATAGTTTTTTCTCTGTGATACTTTGAAAAAAATGGCTCTCTTGGTATTCTTCCTTGTGTTTGTTCAGTAAAGTTGTTTTTCTGTTGGGATCAAGTCTACCTGCTCTTTCTGGCTTTATCTTTCTAAGTGCCATTTCTATGTACATGAAGGTGTTAGGGGACTAAATGCCATGGTCCTATTGCAACTGGTGATATGAACAGATCTTGACAGAAACAATGGCAAATCTGTTCCAGTTTGGTTCTATTTGTTGTCCTCCCACTTTGACCTATATAAATGTTCTTTGGATGAATAGTGAATAGTCTTAGGTGGGTACCATGCCAAGCCTTCTCCATTGTTGTAAACTGTTTTGTGAGGTGTTTCTTCTCGTTTTTGCTTTGTTTAAAAGAAAAAAAGATATGAAGAAAATGTTGGCTATATCAATTTAAATTCTCCTTTATAATTTGGGATTTTTCTGGTACCTGCCTACCATGTGCTCAGATTTACTTTCTCTCTCTCTCTGTCTTGGTCTGTTCTGTCTCTCCCCTTTCTCTCTCTCCCTCTTCTCTTTTTTATTCCCCTCTCTCTTTTCTCTCTTTCCCAATTCCCTCCCCCCATATCCAAATACTCAATTTTGAATATAAGCTACTTGTGGGCAGGGGCAATATTTTTTCCCAGTTGTGTCTGACTTTGTCACTTCATTTGGGGTTTTCTTGGCACAGATCCTGGAGGGGTTTGACATTTCCTTCTCTGGCTTATTTTAGAAATGAGGAAACTGAGGCAAACAAAATTAGGTGACTTGTCCAGGGACACAGCTAGTAAGTATCTGAAGCCAGATTTGCACTCAGGAGTTTTCCTGACTCTAGGACCCGGCACTCTTTCCCATTGTACCATCTAGCTTTCTTTTAACTCTTGGTCTGGCACCTAGTAAGTGCTTTATAAATACTTCTTGAAGCTTTTGGAGTGCTTGGAGCACTTGGAGGGTAAGGTAGGAAGGGGAATTTACCTTTTGTTGCAAAATCTGGAAAGAGGAGAAACCTTGATCTAAGAAGCTACCTTCCCTTATGCAGATGGACATGCATAAAGAAATTCCCCTCTCTTATTTTAATAAATAACCCCATTGGGAAGTATCTGGTCTTTTCATATCCTACGAGCTTGGAGATCAAGAAATCCAACCCTTTCATTTTCTGGATGAAGAAATTCGAGCCCAGAGTAAGAAAGTCATTTTTCTTAGTTGTTGAGGAAGAATTTAAAGCATCATCAGATTTGACTTTTGAACCCTAGTTCTTTTGACCCCAAACTTACTGTTCTTTCCGTCATGCTAGTGGCTTCCTGGCAGCCTCAATTGGAACTCAGGCGTGTTGGAGTCGTGTGAGTGGGAGTGAGGTACAGCTGAAATGGTCCTAGTTAGGGATATTATGGGTTAAGCCAGACTTTGTGTGGGCAGGCCTGGAAACCTCACTGCCATTTATAGCATTGTTTCTGTGGGAAAATACCTCAGCGCTCCAACTAATTGATTTACAAATAGTCCTTTGGAACACAGCCCTTTCATAAATTGTAGGCCTCCTCTATTTCTTCCTCATAATTTGAGTGGTAGAGAACATGCCTCATTACTTTACCTTTAACATATTGGTTCCTGCTATTTGACCCTGAGGAGCCATTTAACTAGGCAAGCATCTGTGTTCTCATCTGTAAACTGATGTTTCTTGCCTTGGGATCTCAGATTGGACTGGAATGGATCTTGGAGATCATTGAAGTACCTCCTAATTTTACCAACCAGGAAACTGAAGTCTAGAGTAGTTGAGTTACTTGGCACTTGGCCCCCAAGGTCAAATAAGCTAGTGAGTTTTGGAGTTGACTTTTCTTACTTGGAATCCAGTATTCTTCTCTCCATGTTCTATTGTTCCAACTATTAGTAAACACTATCGCTGACTGTGTTTTCTGAGCAGAATCAGAATCACACAATTTTCAGAGTTGGAATGGACTTCAGAAGCTCAGACATTGGCGAAGTATTTTCTGTCCACCATCCCTGACAACTGGTCATCCATCCAATCGCTGTTTGACAGCCTCTATAGGAGGGAAGCGGGCTACTTCCTTAAGCCACCTAGACCCCGTTAGAATAGCTGCAATTAATCAAAAGCTTTTCTTTCCACAGAGGGGATATATCTTTATCCATTTTTTTATTGCTCTTTGGTTTGTACTTTGTGGGCTAGGAGGAACAAGTCTAATCCTATTCCCACATGAGAATTCACCCACTTATAATTCTTAACCCTTTAGATTATAAAATAATTGGTTTGCTTTTTTTAAGTTCTTGAAAACCAAGCATACAAGTATTGTTTGCTTATTGCTGTCTTCGAGCTAGTCTTGTCTATTTTGGCTGCTTTCATGGGAAGCATCCTCATTTTATTTCCTTCATTTGGTTTTTTCCCCTTTTTTTGTAACCCTAGTGCCTGGAATGTTTTTTTTTTAAATTGCTGGTTTTTTTAGTCATTTCAATCATGTCCGACCCTTTATAACCTTTTTTTTTTTGCCAAAGATACTGGTGTGGTGGGGCAGCTAGGTGTTGCAGTGGATAGAGCACCAATCCTGAAGTCAGGAGGACCTGAATTCAATTCTGGTCTCAGACACTTAACACTTCCTAGCTGGGTGACCCTGGGCAAGTCACTTAACCCCAATTGCCTCAGTAAAAAAGCAAAAAAAAAAAGATACTGGTGTGTTTGCCATTCTCTTCCCCAGCTCGTTTTACAGAAAAAGTTAATAGGGGTAAATGACTTGTTCAGAGTCACATAGCTAGTAAGTGTCTGAGAGGTAGGATTTGAATTCAAGTCTTCTTAATTCCAGACCAAGCACTCTATCCACTGTGCCACCTAACTGCCCAGCCTACAACATGGTAGGTGCTTAATTAATGCTTAATTGGTTATCTCACTAGCCAAAGACTGATGACAAGCCTTAACTTCTTCATCTTAGTAGGGAGGTGGTGGACAATGGGTTTGCCATGAGGCAAACAGAAAAGGTGAATATGTCAGATTGTTTAAATTGTACCTCTCTTCTCCAAGGGAGAGTTCTGTTGAGGCAGGGATATTGGGAATATGAGAGCAATTTGTCCCTAAGCATCTATTAAAATAATTCTTAGAAGTTCATTGATATGCTTTTAAAGAAATAATAGCTTTTTATTTTTCAAAACTACATGCAAAGATAGTTTTCAACATTTACCCTTGCAAAACCTTGTATTCCAAATTTTTCTCCCTCCCTCCCTTCTTCCCCCCTCCTCTAGATAGCAAGTAATCCAATATAGGTAAGACATGTACAATCCTTCTAAAAGTATTTCCACATTTAGCTCATTGATCTCCTAGTCAGATTTTACTTTAGGTCAGTTCTCCCTCAACCATCACATCATGTGTCAATCTGTCTTTAACAATTTTCCATAGAGCATCTATCCAGTGCATGGGACTGGGATTTCTAGGGGACCACTAAGTTGATTCTACTATGGTCTCATATTCTTGAGGTATGAATGTCCCATTTTCTTTTTGGTCACACATATACTTGATGATGGCTTTGACTCTATTCTTTGGCTGCTCCCTACTTACACTACACTCTTGTCTTCTCATTTCTCTTTGAGTTATCCTTAATATGTTTTTGCAGTGGCCATATTACTTCATCAGGAGAAGATTATGATACAGGGAATGGGCTCATCCAGATGGATTTACCCAGTCATGTTTTAAAATGATCAGAAGTGCTTAACACTTTCCCAAATGGGATCTAAAGGGATCATCTCCTTTCTTTCTCTTTTTAGGGCCCAGATTTCTGCCTATTTGTAGCACCTGCTAGGGGATATTTCTGTCTTGGGGTTTAGTTGGCTGGCTACTTGACCTGTCTCATGTCAGAAGTGGGGATACCTCATTTATCGACTTCATTTTTCCCATATGGGTGGTTCAATGAATGTTGCCAAATCTATAGGAATTAAATCTTCTTTTTTCTCATTTTCCTCCAGTTTTATTTGACTTATTTTTTCTTTTTATAGTATTTTATTTTTCCAAATATATGCAAAGATAGTTTTCAACATTCACCTTGACAAAATTTTGTGTTCCAAATTTTTCTACCTCTTCCCCCCCATCCTCAGACAGCAAGCAATCCGAGATATAGGTTAAACATACACAATTCTTCTAAACATATTTCCATATTCGTCATGCTGCACCAGAAAAATCAGATCAAAAGGGAATAAAAACACAAGAAAGAAAAAAAAACAAGCAAACAAACAACAACCTCAAAAAAGATGAAAATATTCTGCTTTGACCCACATTCAATCTCCACAGTTCTCTTTCTGGATGTAAATGGAACTTTCCATCACAACTGATCTATTTAAAAAAAAGTATTGATGTCTTGATTTCAGTCATCACCAGTTTTTTTTCCTTATATACATTAAGCCCTTCCATGTAACAACCAAAAAAGTTAACTAAATAGCATTTTGTTTTGTAACTCCGATTCACTTATCATGTAATATCATGTATCATATTTCTCTCCATTTGTCTCTGTTCCCCATACCAATTTATAAGCTCCATGAAAGCTGGGACTGTGTTTCATTTAACCAATTGTATCTCTTTCAGTGCTTGCATAAGTAGGTAGGGGCTGTTTGTTGAATGAGTGAACAATTAAAACTCATTTAAGTCATAGAGCATTAGAGGGAAATGAGATGATTGAATCCAGATGTTTTTTTAACCTTTTTTTATGTCCTGGACCTCTCTTTGGCCATATGTTGCAGGGAAGCCCTTATATTCCTTCTCAGAAAAAGGTTTTTAAATGTATAAAATAAAACGCATACCATCCTAAAGGAAACTCATTCTACTGAAATATAATTATCAAAATAGTTTTAAAAATCAAATTCATGGACACCAGGCTATGAGTGCCCAATTTAGTCAACTACTTCTATTTTTTACAGATACTCAGAAAAGAGAAATTACTTATCCAAATTCACATGTAGCTGGTTAGTGGCTGGTAAGATCTTTACACATAAGTCTTCTAAACATATTTCCATATTCGTCATGGTGCACCAGAAAAATAAGATCAAAAGAAAAAAAAACACAAGAAAGAAAAAAAAACAAGCAAACAACTTCAAAAAAAAAAGGTGAAAATACTATGCTTTAATCCACATTCAGTCTCCATAGTTCTCTCTCTGGATGCGAATGGCACTTTCCATCACAATTGATTTACTTTAAAAAAATTTATTGATGTCTTGATTTTAATCATCACCTGAATCACAGTGTGATCACAATGGTAAGGTTTTGAATTTTCATAGCATTTTAAGATTGGCAAAGAGCTTTGCATGTATTATCTCATTTATCCTTTACAACAAAGTTAAAGAAGTTATTTAGTTCCTCCTCCAAATTCCCTAAGCAGAGAAATAAGAAATGACAAAAAACCCCAAAACTATGTTCAATAGAACTCAGACTAGTGCATTGACCTAAGCTTAAATTTCCCCCATTAGATTGTGGCAGAAACTGACTTTTGCCTCTTTTTGTATCTCTAATGCTTAGCACAGTGCCTGGAACAAAGAAAAATTGAAATATTGATTTGAGAAATACAAGTTTTTCTAAAATTTCCTAATAGCAGAGATTATACCCATATATTTAGACAAATGTCTTTAAATATTGTGCCACTGAATGTTAGGGGAAAACCCCAGAAGTTAAAGAAAATAATAAGGGAACATGAAGGTAAATGAAATGCAATTCATCAACAAGGTTTTATTAAGTGTGTACAGTATGTCAAGAACTATACTCTGTAAAAGGCATAAATGAAGTTGTTCCTGACTCAGGGAGCTTATGTTTTATTGGGAAATGGAACACATACATATATAACCATGTATTAAATATATATAGAAGAAGTGCAGGCTAATTTTTAGGGTGGAGGAAGAGCACTAGAGACGGAAGGAGTCAGGACAGCTATTTGGTGCTTGAGCTGAGTTTGGAAAGAAATAAGGCAGGCTAAGAAGTGGAGATGAATTGACTATATTCCATGCTGATGCAAAAGCATGGAGTGTTGAGAATATTTTTTATTAGTATTTGTATCTTCAGCACTTAGTGCGGTGCTTGACATGAATAGACACTTAATAAGTGTTTGTTGATTGAGTGACAAACTGTTGTATATGAGGAACAATAGAAAGGGAATTTTGTCTGGATTAGATAGTATGGAGAAGGCGGTAATGGCTAAAATTGGAAAGACAGGTTTAATTAAAATGAAATGAACTATCTTGACACTCACTACCAAAGCATCATGAGGAGAAACTTGAGGATTAAGTTTGGAGTCAGGAATACTAAGGCTCGTTTCCTGGCTGGGCAGATTGGGAAATAAGGACTTTTAAGAACAATTTGGGGGAGGGATAGTAAAAAAAATAGAGCAAAATCGTATCTAGAGATGTTAGAAAGAAAAGGATTTTGGAGTTTGAGATGTATTGTGCTATACATAACAGGGAGAGCAATGGACCTGGAGCTCGGAAGATTGCCTTCAAATCCTGCTGTAGACTCTTACTCATTGTGTGATCGAACAGCTTTCTGTCTTAGTTTCCTCTTCTCTAAAATGGGGACAATGATGCTTGTAATATCTATTTCACTGGATTATTGTGAAGATGTCAAATCATGTAATTTAAAGGATTTTTTTTGCAAACTTTAAAGTGTAAAATTGTCAGTGTTTATTGTTATCATTAGGAAAATTCCATGTTCTTTTTTTTTCAAATAATTGGATCTACAATACTTGGGGGAACTGGGATTTGGGAGCATCATGTTCATATCCCGATTCATCAATGCATCCCCTATAGATAGGGGGTGGTCTTTACAAAAAATTTGTATTTTCCTAATCCTTTGAAATGACAAAAGTGCCTGGTGACCAAGTACAGTGTCTTCTTCAAGTGGGCTCCAAGATTGGTATTCTAGGAGCAGACAACAGAGTACCTCTTTTCCCGGGGCTGTGATTCCGTATACTTTTTGCCAAGCTGGCCTTAGACAGCATGAAGAATGGCTTCTTTCTCACTGTATGTGCTAATGATGTCAGTCAGGAAATAAACATTTAGTAGGGCCTACTGTATGTTTGGTACTAAGTGCTGGTTCTCCAAAAAGACAGGCCCTTGAGGAGCTATAGTCTAATGAGTATGTGTACACACACATAGACACACACTCATCCAATCTACAGCTTCCTTTATGGGCACTGTAGTAGCTTTATACATGTAAAAATGTGGAATAGAAACTCCTAGACTGTTAGGTTCTTTAGTCCTGTCCCACTCTTTGTGACTCCATTTAGGTTGGCAAGGATGCTGGAGTGGTTTGCCATTTCCTCCTCCAGCTCATTTTTACAGATGAGGAAACTGAGGCAAATGGGGTTAAGTGATTTTTTTCAGGGTCACAGAGCTAGTGAGTTTCTGTCTTCCTGACTCCAGACTCAGTACTCTATCCACTGTGCCACCTAGCTGACCCATTCTGTTCTCGCACTCAGTTTCTGTGAGAATGCTTAAAATGTTGTATGAAAAAGAATTTTGTTTTGAGGAGCCTCATTTTCTTTTCTTTTATGCTTTTTGTTTCTTACACTGCAGTTATTTCCCACTATAACCCCCAAATCCTACCAAACTTTCTTGTACAGCAAAGAAAACCACTTCCACTGTTTCAGTAAACCCTGCCCATAATCACTCTAGGCTGCCATTTCTTCTGTAAAATAAGAATTCTAGATCCCTCCTAGCTCTAAATCTGTGACCTGCATCCCAAGCTAGACTAGGTTGTGCAACTTCTTGGGGTCAGCAAGGAGCACTTCAATAGAAATACAAAATCTGGGTCTATATAGACACAAACATTTATCTTGGATATGAAGTACTTGGGGTCTGGGCACTGGAATGCTATAGGTGAGATTTGTTGTTTAACAAGATCCTGATAAGAACAGGAACTTCCTGGTGACTAACTACACCCAGAGCCCTTCACCTCTCCAGAAGGGAAGGATGCATACTTTGTCATCTGTTCTCTAGAACCAAGATCAATCATCGTATTCATTCTTTTTTTTAATTATTATTATGCATCATTTGGGAAAAAAGCCACTTGGTTCAAAGGGATATGTGGGGGGAACCAGTTGATTTGAATTAAACACTACTTTGAACTCACTAATGTAATTTAAGGTTTTCCAAATAACTTGTAGAATTGGATTATTTCTGAGGGAACACAAGTCCCAAAACTCTTGTTGTAGTTCTAAGTTTCAAAATACCAAGTACCATATAATCTGACATCAAGACATTTCTTTCTTTGCCTCTGCCCTCATCCTTGGTCGATACTAATCCTTTCAAAAACAGACATCTTTTCCCACCACTGATACTTCCCTGGTCACAGTGGAAGCACTGGCTTCCAAATGAATTATATTTAATTTCAAGAGTAATTTCTTGCCTTTGCCGTCTCACTAGTGTTGTTATCCTTACTGTATTAACAAAACAGAATATTCCATAATACCAGAACCTTGTTAGAACATGACCTGCTTGCAGTGGTATTGGCTGGCTCTGATGTGTGCCTCACTTGGGCCCTGTTCCAAGACAATTTCAGTTCTTGATAGGAACTTTGTTATACAACAGATCGCATCTGTAACCTTTCACTGCATGAACCCCAAATATTTCATTTCCTAGATAAATATGCCAGCACTGCTTGTGTCTCTCTGTGATTGTGTTCATGGCTTGCTTGTTTTTATTGTAATAATGGTTCATAGCAAAATCCTAAGGGGTTGCATAGCCTAGTAAGTCCAGGGCTAAGTTTGGGAGGTAGGAAACATGGGTTCTAATACTGCTTCACTTTGATACCACAGAGACATGGTAACTTCTGGCACTTGGTAATTTCTCTCTCCCTCTCTTTCTTTTCTTTTCTTTGTTTCTTTGTTTCTTTTTTTCTTTCTTTCTTTCCAATGTCACACTAGTACAAGAGTCTGAGGTTGGATTTGAATTCAGATCTTTCTGATACCCCGTGCTCTATTCATGTGAAACCCAGCTGCCTGGGAAGGGAAAGGGAATATGCATTTATATAGTTCCTACTCTGTGCCAGACATAAGCACTTTTTACAAACATTATCTCATGTTTATCTTCACAATTACCCTGCAAGATAAGTGATTTCCCATGGAGTTTGGCCTTTACAAAGAGATTCAGATTATGTATTTGCTCAAAGACACATAACTAGTTAGTGGTATAGTTGATCCAAGAATTCAAGAATCCTGTTTCATAGTTCATTTGCTATGGCCAGGACTTCCAGTCCACTCTAGTTGATCTCATTGTTTCCACAAATTGTTAGATTCTACTTAGTTTGCTAGTTTGTTCCCAATATGGTTTTTTTGGAATCATGAAACCATTTTTCTGTTAAAAAAGCTTCTTTGAAGCTATTTGGGGAGATTTAAAAATAACTATAACATTTAAGTTTCTAAAAATAATATTATCTAAAAAAAAGATAATGAAAATTTTAAGAGTTGTTACTCTTTTTAGTAGCGGAAAGTATTTAATCATTTAAGTTGTGTACTTTTGGTGCCTAATATCCACCTAGCCAATCATAAGAACAACTCTTCTTGAGGAGGGAGATCCAGGGGTGTCCAATAATTATAAAGTGTCCAAATGTTCTTGCAATTGGGCTGGTTGCCATTTTCACTCCCTCACTGCCTGCTCCCCCATCACCACCATGGACAGCAACCCAGCTGTACCAAGACAATGGTGCCTCCTGGTGGTCACCGAGCAGGTTTTAGTCCATGGAGTGAGTCTTTCCTTCCCCATTATCTCCATTTTTTTCTCTTCCAGCCTTCCTGCACGTGCCTGATTTATTCCTTCTTTTACCATCCCCCACGACCCCAGAGCTCTTTCACTCATCACAGCTCTGGACTTTGCATAAGCGCTTTACACATTCATTTTAATTCACAAACATATAATAAGCATCTAGTCTGGTTAAGACCCTGGAGACTAAAAGATGAAATCATCCATGGCCTCAAGCAACTTCCATTTTGCACACATCCTGTTTGACCACATTCCTTTTCTGTTTCTGCCAACACTGTTCAGTTACTGCTGAGTAGCTCTCTTGCTGTCCATTCCACTTGTGAGTTAGTAAGAGCTCTAATCCTCTCAACAAACCTATGAGTAACACTTGTTGGACATCTTTATAAGGAAAAGGAAGGTCCTAAGTGAAAGAAAAATGAAATTAAAAAAAAACAAACCAGTATCGCCAGCTTCTTAAGCTAGATAAATAAGGTGTCAGTGTGGTTTTATGCAGTGGGGAATTTGGGGATGTGTCTGGTTTAAAAAAAGTGGAACTTTGTCTATCCACACCCAACCTTCAGAACATAGTCTTTAAAATCAGAAATTACCAAGTGGATGTAGTGGTGCTTGATCTAGGAATTATAAGATCAAAGATTCCAAAGGAAAATCAAGCATTCTGGGCTCATCAAATCACAGTCCTGGTTCAGGACCCCATCATCTCTTGCTTGGAGTGCTGTAAGACTTTTCCTAATTCTTGGATTGGATGGAGATTAGCTGTCAAAGTGATTTTTTCTTTCTTCCTTTTCTTCCCCCTTTGTAGATAATTGAGGTTAAAAGACTTGTCTAAGGTCACACAGCTAAGTCTGAGACAAGATTTGAAGTCTGCTCCTCCTAACTCTAATGACTAATGCTCTATCCATTGCACCACCTAGCTGTTCCTAAAGTAACTTTTCTTTTTTTTTTTTCTTTTTTTTTCTGAGGCAATTGAGGTTAAGTGACTTGCCCAGGGTCACACAGTTAGGGAATGTTAAGTGTCTGAGACCAGATTTGAACCCAGGTCCTCCTGACTTCAGGGCTGGTGCTCTATCCACTACGCCATCTAGCTGCCCCCTAAAGTAACTTTTCTAAAGCAGAAATCTGACCAAGTTATCCCATCTCCTGAGTAAATTTTAATAGTTCCTTATTACTTCAAGACCAAAGTTATCTGTTGGAAACTCTTTATAACCTTCCTAGTCTCTTGGTCCTTATTCCTATGTATATTCTCTGCTTTGTAGATGTCTTGAACAGTTCCTCAGACACCACATTCCCTCTGCCTTTGCACACTGGCCATAGCCCAGACCCTAACCTTAATCTTCATTTGGAGTTTCCTTGGCTTTCTTCAGGATTCAGCACAAATCCCACTTTTTGTAGGAGGGCTTTTCTTGTCTCCTTTCCTATCCAAGGTTACCTACCTCCTATCTGCTTGTATATGTCTTGTAGATATTTAATTATTGACATTTTGTCTCCCCTGTTAGAACATGTGCTCCTTGAGGGTAAGAACTGTTTGCCTTTCCTTCTCTATATCTTGAATCTGTATCACACGTATTCCTGGCATACATGTGAGTGTTTAATAAATGCTCGTTGACTGATTACCTCTGACTGGGCACATCCCAAATCTTTAGCAGGCGATAATCAGGGAATATAGCTGTTCTTTTCTTCAACAGGATTCTGACTGGGCCCTACCCTCAGGGACCAGGTACAGAGCAGGAAGAACTCTGGGCCTGATGCAACATGATAAAGCGGCTTTGAGGCTCTGTAAACCTATCAACTTTTCTGTTTGATTGAATCTCAAAAGAATCTTTAAAAAGCCCGCTCATTTCTGACACTTTGATCTATATCTGTGAAGATAGACTTTCATAGATGAGATCTATCTTTGTCTAGATAACCCTTGCTTTAAGGACACTCATGGTACTCGGGCCCACTACATCCTGCCAATTAGCAGTGAGACTTTTGTTTTGAAGCATAAGATCCCTCTCTCTCTCTTTCTGATCCAAAATGATGTTCTGATTAGGGAAGAACATACTTGCTGCTCTTATATCTACTTTCTTTTTAGTTGCTATGTTTAACTGCCTTAATAAAAATGTTAAGGGTTTTGATTTTTTTTTTTCCTTCTTGAATGGAAAAGCACACTAGGTTTGCTGTCAACCAAATGTACTGTCTTAGCCTCTTGATGAAACTGGGACATTTGGATGCTCAATTCCAAGACCCAGTAGATAGCTGCTTCTCTCAAATGTTGACAGGCAGAGGGGAGGGAATTTGGGGAGAGTTGCGGACTTGGAGTTAGGTCCTTAGGCTGTCTCTGAGGCTCATTGGCCGTATAATTTTGGCTAACGCTTTCTTTAAACTTCAGTTTTCCACTCTCTAAAATGGGGATAGTAATACCTACTGTATAGAGAGTACTTGTAAGGCTCAAATGAGGTATGGGTCTGTATATAGAAGTCTATTTTACATGTGTCTATGTGTGCATGTATATATAAATATATTTTAGCATATTATATACACACATGCATATGTATGTAAGTATATTTTAATATAATATATTGTATCTGTGTGTATATCTTTATATATATGTATGTAAAATATAGTTTAACATTCTATCTACATATGTATATGTATGTGTAAATATATTTTAATGTAATATATTATATCTATGTATATGTACATATATATGTATGTATAAATATATTTAGTGTAATATATTGTGAATGTATATGTATGCTTATAAATATATTTAATATGACATGTATATATATATATATTTACCTATACATTATATATAATATATTTAATATAGTATACATGCATATACATGTATATACATGTGTATATATAAAACATATTTTAATGTAATACATTGTAACTATGTATGTATCCATATATCTCTAAATATATTTAATGTAATTCATTGTATCTATGTATGTGTATATAAAATATTTTAGTACAATATATTGTATCTATGTGCATATTTATACATGTACATATAGGTGTGTTTAACATAATATACTATATGTGTATATGCATGTGTATGCATACATATAAAATATTTTTGCTATAATGTGTATTTGTGTACATATATACATGCATGTTGCATGTACATGTATATAGACACACAGAAAGCTTCTCATCTGCACTGGTAGACAGACAGTTTCATCATTTGAGAGTTCTCTACATTGAGAAAATTAGAGGTCTGGTTAAAAAAATCATACATGCATACAGACACACAATGTTATATATATGTGCACATATCTAAGTATATGTGTATATATTATCCAATAGTTATTATCTTGTCTATAAGAAGGTATTAATCTACACTAGTAGGAGTCAGTACATATTATATGTAATGTCATACTTCATAATTATGTTACATATGCAATACATATATGTGCATATACAATACAAGTATATATTCTTTGTTTTTATTAGGCTTGTGATTTTCTTAATGGAGAGAACTCCCAAAGTTCTTGCTGATCAGCAGCTTCTTGCAGTCCTGAGAATTGCTTGAGCACCTAATTTAGCCAGAATCCTACCAGCAGGGTTTCAGTAGTGCATTTTGAACCCTGCTTATCTGGATCTCAAGGCTGAGATCTGGCCATGACCCCTCTGCTTGCCCCTCTTGTCGACTTTAAAATTTTAGAGAAATATTATCTTTTATTCTCAGAGAGACAGCTTGGTACAGTGGATAGAGTGTCAGAATTGGAACCAAAATCTGAGTTCAAATCTGACTTTTATTAGTTACATGCTCCTAATCTAGTTACTTAATCTCTGTGGCCCATTTTCCTCCTTGTGAAATGGGGTGAATGTACCTTCCCTTTGTTGTAAGGCCCAAATGACATTCTTTGTGTAGAGTGCTTCATGAATATCAATTAAAATAATAACAGTTACAATTGTACATTCAAAATTAGATAATTACTAGGGTAATATAATTCCATAGTGTAGTATAAAATTCAAATTACCATTAGCAGAGAGTCAGAGGAACATCATAGAGAGGAAGCTAGTTACTACAAAGATCACAAAAACTTAGGTGCAAGATTGGCTCAGGATCCATCCTGACTGTGTGATCTTGGAAGAGTCCCTTAATATCTCAGTGCCCATGTAACTAACTCTTAAGACAGGGCAGGTGTGACCCAGCATTGGTAAAGGCCAACAGAATCATAGAATTGGTTCAAATAAATATCATTCCCGCCAAGTTAGTAAGTCAAGGATCCCAAAGGTGATTTGGTGATGGGGGACTTCCTGTCCCTTGAACAGATCTCGGGTTACAATCTGCAGTCTTAGAGAGGGACTTGTGGTGGGAGGAGGGGCAAATATCGAGTTAGTGGGTGTCCAGAGCATAATAGGACAGTGATGATTGTGCTAAATAAGATATGCTTTTTATAAAACCTGCCAACTTCAAGTAACATCACAGTTTCATACACAAACATCATTCCCCCCCCCCATTCTTTACATTTGGAACTGTTAAAGGAAAGAATTTTAAAATATCAGTGTCGAGATTTGAACACAGGCCTTCTGGTCCCTTCCCACCTGGCCTCTGTCAACAGAGTACCCAGGAGGTACTAAGTACATACTGGGCTTGCGAGCTTAAGCCTATAAAGTGTCAGTGTGGTTTTGTGCATTGGGGAATTTGGGGATGTGCTGCTATTTTCAGCTTTTTTGTCTTCTGCTTTTGCTGAGGTTTAAGTTTTTAAGTTCTTAAACTAAAAGAAAAAACCCTTGGAAGTGACCGCGTTTCCATCTGGTCCAGCTTGTTTTCGGTTGGTCAAGTTATTGTCTCTTTGGACCCGCCACAAAGATGTTTGAGCACAATCCCAGCTTTGTGGTTGGAGGAACAAAACCAGGGCTGAGTGCTTTCTGGAGCTGGCCAAGGTGGGGGCTGCCTTTCATAAATAAATCGCTGCTGACTTCCAGCTCCAGGGAAATGGGATTCTTGGAACGAGAGATAGAAGGGAGCTTGAAACAGGAAACTGGAACGTGGGCTCTCAAAGCATCTGCACAGGCCTTCTCTTTGAGGCGGCTTGTCTCTGGCTATGGTTTATGAGCACTAGTCTATCTGGTGGGAGACAGAAGCCCTTGTGTTCTCCTGTTAGTCCTGCCTCTGGTTTGCCATAGAATCCTGAGCAGGCCTCTGTAGCTTGAGTCCCGGTTTCTCCCTTTGTAATCCCCAGAGGGAAAACTGAGCAACCCTGTGCAAATGGTGTTTGGAGTTGGGTGGGTATGGTGGGCTCAGCTCATGGGGCTGGATTATGGGGAGCTCATCCCGTGTGGCTGGATTGGGTGGGCTCAGCTCACGTGACTGTCCTGTAGTGAGCTGGATTATGGTGGGCTCGGCCACTTGGATGCAGGGCTGTTCCACCTTGGATCATATGGTTCTATGAATATTTGCTGTTCCTGGGAGGTCCTTAGTTCTATAAAAGTGATACAGGGTGCTGTATTCTAATAGACTTGGGATGGAAAATGCCATCCACATCCAAAGAGAGAATTATGGATACTGAAAGTAGATCAAAGCATAATATTATCACCTCTTTATGTTGTTTGTTTGTTTGCTTGTTTTTTTTCTTGTTTTTTTTCCCTTTTGGTCTGATTTTTCTTGTATAACATGACAAACATGGAAATATGTTTAAAAGAATTGCGCATAAAAAAAGAAATTGTGCTGGATTTGGGCCATAGGAATCCAGTTAGAATCCTGATTCGGACACTCACTACCAGTGTGTCCTTCAACAAGCCGCACTAATCTCTGGACCTTTTCTCTTTCTTGCTCTGTTAAAGAGGGGGAGTTGAACTAGAGGGCCCTGGAAGGCCTGAGTCTCAGACATGTCACTCATGTACCTATTGATGGCTGCTGTGAGATGACAACATGGGTGGGAAATGTCATGCCTGATGTGCCTTTGTCCTAGTATGAAAGAAAGTGGTATTATTGAGCTCTCTTGCTCCTGTTTTCCTCCTTTTGCCCCATGATTGAATATATTCAGTGAGAGGCACTGTAAGTGCTTTTTACAAATAATATGTCATTTGATCCTCACAGTAGGTGCTATTTTTATCCCTATTTTACAGTGGGGGAAATTGAGGCAAACTAAGATTTCAGTGACTTGGTTAGGGTCACACTAAAACTGGTAAGTATTGAGACCAAAGTTTGAATTTGGGTGTTCTTGATTACAGGTCCAGCACTCTATCCACTGTGCCACCAGCTGCTTCTGGCAAAGTGAATATGGTGTAAGTGGCCAGGAAGTTATGGGTTCACATTCTGTCCCTGGCACATACTGTCTGTGTGACTTTGGGCAAATTATCTTAATTTGTCTGGGCTCTGAGCATTTCTAAGACTGTAAATTGTGAGAAGGTGTTGACCTATACACACACACACACACACACAGACATACATGTATGTTATATATATATATATATAGAGAGAGAGAGAGAGAGAGAGAGAGAGAGAGAGAGAGAGAGAGAGAGAGAGAGAGAGAGAGAGAGAGAGAGAGAGATTCTTTACTTTGGATTTCCCTATGTTAAAAAAAATCCCAAGTCTCATCCTTACCCCTTTCTTCACATTAAGAAATAATTTCCAAGCACCTTAGACCTAAAGGCAATGAAAGCAGTTTTTCTTCATTTATAAAATGGAGATGAAAATACCTGTATCTGCCTAGTGAAAGTTCTTTGTAAAACCTTGCAGTGCTAAGTTGGATTCTTATTAATAATGATTATATGCAGTGGCTCTCCAGGAGGGCTGCCTTCTTGTCCTGGGACTCCATTTTCCCACATACTCTACTGTCCTGGGAGGCCTTTCCTGCCTGATACCTTGATTTCCCTCAGGCCTCCAACAGAGCTTGTTTTCTCCTTGGAGGTCAGGCACTCGTTATCTAGGAGGTCCGGAGCTTCCTCTCAGAAAGCTATTGTCCCAGTGTGAGTCTGTCCCTGGCCAGCTATGGGGGTGAAAGGCTCAGGAAGAGATAGGAGCAACGATCTGATTCCTTCTCTGAAGTTTCTTTTGATTATTGAAACCCAGCTGTCTAAGGAGAGGTAGATCTGCTCAGTGAATCCTTTGAGATATCACTTAAACAACTGCTTGGTGCAGAGGGCTTTCCCAGTCTCCTGGGCTGCTGCTGTTTCCTTGCCCTTTAAAGGCACCTTCCATTACTATACTACTACTACTACTACTACTACTACTACTACTACTACTGCTACTACTACTACTACTACAACTACTACTACTACTACTACTACTACTACTGCTACTACTACTACTACTACAACAACTACTACTACTACTACTACTACTACTACTACTACTACTACTACTACTGTTGCTACTAGTACTACTACTACTATTACTATTACTACTACAACTACTACTACTACATTACTACTATTACTGCTGCTGCTACTACTATTGTTATTATTACTATTACTACTAGCACTACTACTACTACTACTACTGTTACTATTACTACTACTACATTACTACTGCTATTATTGCTGCTGCTACTACTACTACTATTATTATCACTACTACTAGTACTACTACTGCCACTACTACTACTACTACAATTATTACTATTAGTACTATTTCTACTACTATTATTATTACTACTACTATGATGACTACTACTACTACCACCACCTACTACTACCACTACTGCTACTACTACATTACTACTACTACTTCTACTATTATCACCACCACCACCACTACTACTACTACATTACTACTACTATTACTGCTGCTGCTACTACTACTACTACTACTATTATTACTATTACTACCACTACTATTATTATCACTACTACTACCACCACCTACTACTACCACTACTACTACTTACTACCTACTACTACTGCTGCTCCTACTACTATTAGTACAACTACTGCTACTGTTTAAGTATCTAGTATAGGTATTTCATTATTTGTATTAGCTCCCATTAGAATAGACCTTCTTGAGAGCTTGTATTCCCAGTGCTTAGCATGATCCCTGGCTCCTAGTGGGTGCCTAATAAATGCTTGTTGATTGAGTGATTGATTGACATTTGAACACAAGCTCAGCTTGTTGCTGAATATTTGCACTATCAGCATGTAGAACTCCAGGGAGAGGAAACAATAGCACACCTAGGCAGGCTCTTTTCAGTCTCAAATGGTTTTTTGTTTGTTGATCAGCTAGCCAATTAACAAATGTTATTAAGCACTTCTTATTTACCAGATTGTGTGAGGCACTGAGTATATAAGGAAGACAATATGCAGAGTATATATACACATATGTCAATACAAATACACACATAGATATAATTTAGAATTAATATATTAGTATAAGACATAATTAATATGAATTATATGTATATGATAGATAATTTATATGATACATAAAAATACACACACATACAGATAAATAAATATATACAGAATTCAGATAGGCTTTGAACATGTGATTTATTGGTATTTTTGTTCTTTTTAGTCATTTTTAGTTGTAACAGTCTCTTGGTGACCTAATTGGGGATTTTCATCTCAAAGATACTACAGTGGATTGCCATTCCCTTCTCTAGCTCATTTGACAGATGAGGAACTGAGGCAGACAGAGTTAAGTGACTTGCTCAGGGTCACCCAGCTAGTGTCTGAAGCCAGATTTGCACTCCAGATTTTCTTGACTCCAGGCTCAGTACTTTTATCTGCTGGAATTTCCAGATGCAAAAACACTCTGCCAGTGTAAATTGGGACCTTCTTTGCAATTTATAGCCTTAAGTAAAAGCCATCAAGCACAATGAAAGGTTAGTTAACTCACCCAAGTCCACATATATCAGAGGCAAGAATCAAATTCTGGTCTTCTGGATGCTATCCACTCGGAATCCCTGCTTATCTCTGTCTCTACCTGTTATCTATTTCTTTTTTGTTGTTGTTGTTTTGCCAAAAGGGACATTTATTTGGGAGAAAAGGTTACAGACAAAATGAAGAGGTAAAATAAACACCAGGAGTGGTAGATCTGAAATAAATCTGGGAGAGCAATAGGGTTACCAAGGAAAGGAGTTTGGAAGAATCCATTAAAGGAGTATGTCATGAGATATGAGTATACCATTGACTGGCAGGTTAGATCTACAGAGGAGTTTAGCAGACTAACCAAACGTAGCCTTAGGAGAAAGACACCATTAAAGGGAAGATGCTATGGAAGGAGAGGGTACCTCTTAGCTGGCTTGGTCCTGAAAAGGACTTAGCCTATCTAATTATTTCTGTAGACATCTTTCTCTGTAAGTATAGCAATAAATAGATGTACTTGTTTAAATTAAGCTCAGATAGGTATAGATCTACCCACAAGTGTGTATTAGCATCCCCATTTTAGACTCAAGGAAATTGAAGTTCAAAGAAAAGTGGGTTACTCAAAACTACAAAGATAGACTCAAACCAGTGATCTCTATCTAGAAACCTAGTGCAGGTTCAAAACAGAAAGAGTCCCTTAGAGGCCCGTTTCATTGTCACGATTCTTCTTAACCCACTGACTAAATTTAAGAAACATCCGGTTCTGACCCTAGGATTTCTTTTGGCCTCTAGGATTATTATCCTTCCGTTAAAATGGCTGAGTCTCTTTAGGCCTTTTTCACTGAACTGCCTCTAATTTCTTCGTGGTTGATAACTCAGAGATCTGGATGCCCAAAGGTGAACTTAACGGACTGTTCTGACCTGGGGTTGGGATAATTCCCAGCCAGAGTCAGTACCAGGTGAGACGGATGCCAAGAAATCGGAGGGAATCCTGTTAGAAAGGACCAGAACTTTTCCCATCATTTATTATGGAATTCAAGGTAAATCTTATAAAAAAAAAAAAAAACAAAACCTTAAGCTGCTTAATTTTCTGCAGCACAAATAATTCCTGCTTAATTGGTATGAAGTAACAAGTTGAACGCCTGGGTCTAGCTGGCATCCTGGGGCCTGTGCATGGGGGGGGTGGGACGACTTTTCAGAAATGTTCTGACTGATTCAGCTCCTTTATTTTTTGAGGGTTTGTCAGCTCTGACCAAGTGTTACGCTTTAACGGCCCCCTCTCTTTCTCCAAGGGTTGACCTTCCTTTGCAGAGCAGAAAATCTCGTTTATTCCTTTGAGCCCTTCTCACCCTGCGTCCTGCTATTTACTATAGCCGCCCCTTCGGGCCCGGGAGATCTTGGCAAGGAGGAAGCAGTGACTCAACATCGCAGCAGGATGGGTTCCAGCTGCCGAATCCCCCAGTAAATTCTCAGCAATTGTTTCTGGTTTGGGAGGAGTGAATGGGCTGGGGAGGGCTTTTTCTCAGGGAAACTAGAAACTGTTGGAACTAGGGCCTGGGTGTATGCTTGCGGGTGCCATGAAAGGGCTGGAGGTGAAGAGGAAAAGGAAGACGCTTGTCTGAGGCCGGGGGTGTTCCATAAGGTGGCGATTCATGCCGCTGCTGACCGCTGCATCAGGACTTGGCAGGAATTGTGGGTAGCAGCTATCTGCCCGAGTTGGTTGATGAGTGGGGAAAAGGACATGTATACTCAAAGCCCCTAAATTTAGGGCTTCTCTTGTGGCCCTGTGAACTTTCAAAATTTTTTTTACTGTTGCCTTCTTAAAAATTATTTTGTTATAATAATTTCTAGATATTCTTCCCAGTAAGCTTTCTCTTTTAAAAAATATTTAAAATAAGATATTTGTTATCGATGCCCTTTGTCTTAAACACTCTGTTCTCCACTGAACTCTCTTTTGTGACAAAGAAAAGAAATGAAGTAAACATCTCCACTACAGAAACCTTGAGTGATAATACACACAATATTATGTCCTAGTGGTCCCCCACATCCATGGAAGGGAGGAGGCTACGGACTTAACCTTGAGACAGATAGAGGGAGGGAGCAAAAGCAATTGACATACAGTGGTGGGGTCTAAGAATGGATCCAACATCAAAGCCCATAGTCTCCAATGGAATTCCACATCCAAGTGACCGATGAAGGGAGAGGGGTGCATTCTCTCCTGTGTTCCGAGCCCAAGATTAGTGATTATAATTAATCAGTTGATAAGCATTTATTAAACATCTATTATGTGCCAGCCACCGATGATACAAAAGTGGGGAGGGGGGGATAGTCCCTGTTATTGAGGAGTTTTCAGTTTATCAGAGGGAGCTGAATGAATGTAAAGGAAAACTATGCTCTATAAGTCTTTTTGCATTTTTAAGAAAGGCTATTTTAATCTAGGAAATTAAAGAAATAGTGAGTGATAACATGAAAATATTGATTGACATAGATCTACTTATACACATATAGGGTTTTATATATATATATATGAATCTCTCCCTCCCTCCCCCTTCTCTCTCTCTCTCTCTCTCTCTCTCTCTCTCTCTCTCTCTCTCTCTCTTTCTCTCTCTCTTTTCCCCTCCTTTCTCCCTTCTTCCTTCCTCCCTTTATCCCTTCCTCTCTCTCTCTTTCTCTTTCTGTCTGTCTCTGTTTCTTTCTCTGTGTATGTCTGTCTCTCTTTTCCCCCTCCTTTCTCCCTTTCTCCCTTCCTCCCTCCTTTCCTTTCTCTCTCTCTCTCTTTTTCTCTCCCTCTCTCTGTCTGTCTCTCCCCCTTCTCTGTCTCTCTCTCCCCCTTCTCTGTCTCTCTCTCTTACATCCATCCATCCATCCATATATGTGTGTGTGTGTGTGTATAGGCAGTGGCAGCAGGGGAGATGGAGTGGATCAAGAAAGGTTTTTTATATAGAAGGTGGTGCTTGAGCTGTCTTGAAAGAAAATAAGGGTTCTAAAAAAGTAGAGGTTAGGAGGGAGAATGTTCCTGGCCAGGGGAGAGAGAGCATAGTAGTTAGTTTTACTCTCTTTTCTCCCTTCCCTTCCCTCTTTCTCCTTTCCTTTTTTTCCTTCTCTTCCTTCCCCCCCCCCCAGTGGGGCCTTCTCTCTGAATTTCCCTCCAATTCACTCTGTCTTTGTCCGTATCTACATAGCTTCACTATCTTATAGATACATAATATGTATTTTTATATTGTCTTCTAAGTTAAATTGTGAACTCTTTGAAGGAAAGGACTATTTTTGCCTTTCTTTATATGCCCAGGACTTTGTTACAGTGCCTGGCACACAGTAAGTATTTAATAAATGTTTGCTGTACAACTGAGGCACAGAGAGAGAGAAAGTTGAGTGGCCTATAGCTAGTAAGTGACTGAGGCAGGAAACTGTGGTATTTTTGGTGGCAAATACAATGTTTATCCCCTGTTTTACTTGAGGATAGGGTTCATTTGCTCCCTAGAATTTTAGATCAGGAGGTTCTTAACCTTTTCCTTGGCAATCTGTTAAATTCAGATACTTTTTAAATGCATAAAATCAAATACATGAAGGAAATCAATGACATCGAAATAAAAGATGCATATTTTTTTCTTCATCCAAGTTCAAGGAGCCCCCAATTTAAGACCCTGGGCCTCGAATGTATTTCCTTGATGTTGCTGAGATTCCCAGACAAAAGTCAAACTTGCAACCTGCCTTGGAAATTTGTTTGGATTCTGCTGGGAAAGCCAGAGCTGAACTCTTGCCAAGCAGCTGTGGGTGGAAGAGACAGAGCCTGTGGAGGAAAAGAGGGGCTTTTGGACCACTGACCGGGTTTGTCCCTCAGGGATCTATGCCTCAGCGTCTGCCAGGACATGGCAAAGAATTTATGTACTCTTTTTTTCCTCCTCTCCCTTCCTTGGAAAGTTCTTACCTTTGGAAATGGGGGAAAATGCCCTTGCCTGGAGCAGCAGGACTAATTACTATTTACTTCCTAGAAGCAGTTTCTTATCCAGGGCTTGGATGGTGTCCTTTTTCATCCAGGCCCTTCAACCCTTAGGAGAGCCTCCTTGAAAGAGTCTGGGAAAATGTTTTACTGGCAGGGCAAGAAGCATGGTGGAGCCCAGAAAGAGCCCACCCTTTAAACAATTGTATATTTTACGGGTCTCAGGGTCTTTGAAACTCGCCCTGTGCAATTCTGGGTGCCCTGCATCCTTCATTAAGTATCACAATCCTGCTGCATCTCAATAGTAGAGAGTCTTTGTAATTTAGGAATAGAGATCAAGCTTATGCTTCCATTGGGGTAGGGATTTATTAGGTGAGAGAACCTCCTATGTCTCTGTTTGTCTCCCTCTCTCTTTCTCCCTATCTCTCTGTATTCCCCCTTTCCCCCCTCTCTTTTCCCCTTTGCTCCCTTTCTCTTTCTCTCCACCCTCTCAATTCATCTTACATTAAAGATGTCAAAGTTAATTCCCTGCTCTAATATGAATAGTTTCTCTTGTTTTCTCTCACCTTGCACCTCAGTTGCTCTGCCTGGTTTTCAAATATTCTAATCATTTGGCCCTGTCCTCCCTCTCCTGCCTTGTCTTCCTTCCTCTCTCTCCTGTACTTTCTGCTTTATGGCCAGGCTGATCTTGTCTCGGTTTCTGTTTGACCCATACCTCCATATCATGCTCCCAGCCCCATCTGCCTTGATGCTAAATGCCTTGTTAGAGATGGCAATCTCCTCTAATTAGGTATACCTCTTAATCAGTTCTCTTCCATTAGCTAATGATGAGGTTTATATAATGCTGATGGGCAGGTCAGGCAGCATTATACAAGGGGAGCGTTATCATTACAACATCCCTCTGCCCTATAACTTCCAGCCTGACTGGGGGCTCAGGAGCTTTAAATGCCTTTCCTGAGTCCCGCTCCCTTCCCCAGATGTTGTTTTATTCTATTTCTCAATATTAGATTGTTCAAATCCTCCTTCCAACATCTAAATAGCTGTGTATTTCCCTGAGCCAGTCATGTCTCTGATCCTCAGCTTACCTGTAAAATATTAATAATTGCGCTTTTTTTCCCTCAATAGTATTTTATTTCCAAATACATATAATTTTCAATATTCAGTCTTATAAAACTTTGTATTCCAAATTTTCCTCCTTCCCTCCTCACTTCCCCAGATAGCAAGCAATCTGATATATAAGTTAAATATGTGCCATCCTTTTAAACATATTTCCATAGCTGTCATGTTGTGCAAGAAAAATCAGAACAAAAGGAAAAAAAACTCAAGAAAGAAAAAAATAAACAAAAAGGTGAAAATATTGTGCTTTGATCCACATTCAGCCTCTATAGTTCTCTCTCTGGATGTGGATGGCTTTCTCCATTACAAGTTTATTGGAATTGCCTTGAATCACTTCATTGTTGAAAAAATGTACGTCAGAATTGATTTTCATATAATCTTGTTGTTGCCGTGTGTAGTGATCTCCTTGTTCTGCTCATTTCATTTAGCATCAGTTCATGTGGGTTTCCCCAGGCCTCTCTAAAATCATCCTGCTGATCGTTTCTTATAGAACAATAATTTTCCCTAATATTCATATGCCCTAACTTATTCAGTCATTCTCCAATTGATGAGCATCCACTCAGTATCCAGTTTTTTTGCCACTATAAAAAGGGCTGCCACAAACATTTTTGTGCATGTGGATCCTTTCCTTTTTCCATGATCTCTTTGGGATCCAGTAGAGGTACTGCTGGATTAAAGGGTATGCACAGTTTGAAAGCCTTTGGGACATAGTTCCAATTTGCTCTCCAGAACTATTGGATCAGTTCACAACTCCACCAACAATGTATTAGTCATACACTCTTGTTAATGTATTTCAAAAACTTAAACCTGTGCATAAAAGTCAGTTCCTTTTGTTATTAGTCCAGTGGCACTGAGCACATAATAAGCATTCAATAAAGAATTGTAAAAGGATTGATTTAATTTTCCATTCTTCTTTTGTCTTAACTTGCCAACCAGTAATCATCAGTGAGTTTATTTCTGTTCATATTCCCAGGTTCCTTTAAATAAACGATGGAATTTGTAATCGCAGCTCCTCATGTAGTAATGATTAACATGGAAGGCTTACGAACAACAATCAAGATTTTTAAACTAATGGTTAGTTTTTATTTTGATAAGAGTTGGATAGGGGAACACTCTTGAAGTACCAATTGGTAGAGGGTTAGAATTTTAAAAGAAAAATCACTTTTAATTTTCTTATTGCTGAATCTTAATGTTATAAAATTTAATCTACCTGGCCCTGAATCTGATCAAGAAAGGAGTTTATATAAACATATGCCAAAGTAAGCTTGTTAGGAGGCAAAGACCTAGAACACGAGTGCCTATTGATTAGGGAATGATTGATCAAATTGCATTTGAATGTAAGAGAATATTCTTGTACTATAAGAAATTATGCATGTGGGAAATTTAGAGAATCATGAGAAAACTTGTGTGAACCGTTTCAGAGTGAAGTGAGCAGAACTGGGAAAATAATGCATACAATGACTTCAGTAATCTAAATGAAGTGAACAATTATAAGAAAAAAATGGAATACTTTATAATTAGGAATTAGAAGTGGATCTGTATTTTCTTGGACATAGGGAATTCTCAAGTGAGGAAATTCCCTCTCAGTGAAGATGGGAACCTTTTCTACAGTAATACAGTTGGAGAATTGTCTAGAACCTCAAGAAGTTGGATCATTTGTTGGATCCATAGTCAGTATTTGTGAGCAGTAGATATTTATGGCTTCAGGGCTACACCAATGAATGTTGTGTATAATGATGAATGTTGGCCCTAGAGAAGAGTTAAAGAAGAAGACCTCCCTCCTTTCTTCAGAGAGGTTGGGGACTATAGGAAGGGGTTGCACGTGTGATTGGGTTGATTTAATTTAACATTTTCTTGAGAAAGGCTGTTTAAGTCCCAACTACGCGTGGACACCGTACTTAGCATTAGGGATACAAAAAGAAAGGAAACACAGTCTCTGCCTTTAAAGAGCACACAATCTAATGGGGAAGACTTCACGTAAACCAAGACCTGTTGGCTTCCAAGATCACTGGGAAAGTGTGATTCTACTGTTGTTTTATAGTTTCTCTCAAACGTGGCAACTGCCACACTCTCCTTGGCGGTTAACTGGTTGTCATTTTCAGAAAGGTGGGGACTGGGATCCTGGCCAGTGGGATGAGGGATTCTAAAAGAAAGAGGTGACCAAAAATAGCCATGTTCATACCCAGGCATATCATACAATTTCTAGGTTTCAGCCCACCTTGGAAGCAATACAAGCCATAATTTTAAGTTAACTTGGTGTAATTGGATGAGTTCTTGTTTTGGTCCAGTCCCTTGCCTCCCCTCCCCCAGTACTTTTCCCCACCCTTCCCTTCTAGTGAAATTTCAGCTCATCCCAGAGAAGAAAATTCTCCCTCGTCACTCCTGTAATTAGATCCATTTTCTTATTGAGAAAATGGCGTTCAGGAAACCCTCAGTTCAGGGTGTGAACTTTTTCTGAGCTCCCAACCATTCTGGGAAGCCTTTTGTGTAGGCGCTGGAGAAATACAGCTGCTCATTATGGGGGTCTCTAGTTCATTTTATTATGGAATTACGCACTCCACATAAGAGACTTTCATTTGGACCAAGGAGAGTGAATTTGAGGTGATTCTCTCCACTTCTGTACAATGTGCTTGAAACATATAGCTTCTTAATGTTATCATTTTGTAATCTGACCTTAATTGAAGTTTTTTTCTAGCACCCACAGGTGAACAGCACAGGAAATCCCAGCTTGTTCCCTCTGTAGAGGTCTTGATAACTTTTATTTTTTTGGCCAAATTTGTGATTTCATTGGTGGATGGCAGCTTTCTCCAGTATAGATTAGCAACTGGGTGATAACTGGAGGATGATCAGGGGCCATTATAGTCCAATCTCCTTAGTGGAGGAAACTTAAGGTCCAGGCTCATTAATTTATTTGTTCAAATTGGCAAAAATTAAGCCTGCCCATCTCCAGTAGATGCTACCATTGAAGTATCTAGGAGATGCAAATGAGATTCAGGAATTCCAGATTGGAAACATTTGCTGCACTCCCTTCCAAGCCAATAGCAGGGCTGGAGCTTCTAATCCCACCCCCATCCTCTATATTCCAAGGACACTGTTCTGTGCACTGTGCCCCAAAGGCTGTTGAGGCCCTGAGAGGTTATATACCTTACAGCTGAAAGTCACCTTTGAAGTCATTTATGCCAGTGCTACCTAACTCATAATAAACACTAATAAACTAAATAAAACTAATTAAATAAATAAGACTAGTAAAAACTAATTCCGATGACTTTAGAAAACCACGAGTTAACGCGTTGTATTCTATTTTTATGTATCTTGATCAGCATTTCCCAATTACATTTTAATCTAGTTGCATTTTAAAGGTTGACACTTCTGATAGTCTTGTTCCTCCATTTTATAGATAAAGACTCTGAGGACCAGAGAATTTAATTACCCAGAGTCACACAATTAGTAAGTGACTGATGGAAATTATAAGTCCAGGTCTTCCTGACTCTAAGACTGGCTCTCTATTCACAGTTCCAATCCAGCCACTTGACATTTTATAGTTGTGTAAAATTGTGACAACACTGTAGACTTGTACAAGCAATTTTATGTATAGAAATATTTTCCAGTTCTTTTTTTTTTTGGTTCAGTTACTTCAGTTGTGGCTGACTTTTCATGACCCCATTTGGGTTTTTCTGGGAGGTTTTGGTAGTGATACTGTAGTGGTTTGCCATTTCCTTCTCCAAATGAGGAAACTGAGGAAACTGTTAAGTGACTTGTCCAAGATCATACAGCTAGGAAGTGTTTGAGGCTAGATTTGAATATTCCTGACCCAGTATTCTATCCAATTCACCACCTAGCTGCTCCCTTCCCCCCCTCCAGTTGTTTCATTTTTCCACTTCACAAAGATGTTATTAATGGCTTCCCAATGTTCGGTGCACTCAATTAAAATGATGTTTTAGTGCTGGATGATCTTATTTGTTCTTTGCACATGAGATAACATATGTAAAGTGCTTTGTAAACCTTGAAGCTTGTTATCAGTCCTAGATATTACTATTACTATTGTTATAGCCATTGTTGTTATCATTACTTGCATCAATTTAGGTACCAATCTGATGGTCTTTTTTTTTAACATGATTTCTCTGTCCTTTGCTATTATATTGATGCCTTTTGTTATCCATTCTCCCTTGTAACAAAGAAAAACAATTAAGCAAAAACACTTAATACAATGACCCTATATGACACTATGTATAAAATTCTGCCCTAGTAGTCTCCATCTTTCTGCTGTGAAGAGGGAGCCATGTTTTGTTACATATTTTTCAGGGCAATCATCAATGATTTTACAGTTACTCAGAGGTTTGATTTTTTTTTAATGATCTTTTTCTCGTGTATAATTTTCTTTTGGTTTTCTTTATTTTACTCTTCATCCATTCATACAAATTTTCCTGTTTCTCTTAAGTCTTCTCAATTATCATTTCTTACCATCTAAGATCATTCTATTATCTTGATACAAAAGTTTTTTCAATCATTCCCCAAGTGTTGGGTACAATCCTTCCTTGTTTTCAGTTCTTTGCAACTACAAAATGGTTGAGATAGAGATACACACATACACACACACATGCAATACATTATGTATGTTTATATGTACACATACACATATGTTTATGTGTGTGTATATATATATATAGGTATGAATGAAATCTCAGAGTTGTTTTGTCTTTGAATTAAAAAAATCAATTTTTTAATTTGACTTACCTTACTATTATTAATGATCAGTCACTTATAGTACAAAATTTTTTGAAAACTTTACTTATCCTCTGACCATGTATCTTTCATGAAATGGCTCTTGGTATTTATTAGGTTTATAATTTCCCTACATATCTTGGTTATATTAGATGCAAACTTTTTTCCTCCTTATCAACAGTTTCCTTCTATTCAATCTTCATTTTTTTCCTAAGGGAAAATGTTTTAATTTTATGGAATCAACCTATTATTTTTTCTGATCTCTATTTGATTATGAATTTTCACCCTAAGTATAGTTGCAAAATATATTCTTCACTTCCTTTTGTTCTTAAGTTCTTTGGGGATTTTTTTTGTTTGTTTTTTTATGGTGTGATTTTCTTGGTTTCTAAGTCTTCATGTACTTTCTGTATCAGTAAGCAAGCTATTGTAATCACATCTATTTAGCACAGTAATGCCCCATTTATTCAGAAGTCAAGTTTTTGGCAGTGTCAATCAACTGGGATAAAACTGAAAACCACCAAGCCTATTCTATTCTAGGAAAACTATTCAGATATTCATTCATTATACTTTTGATTCCAATTAAGTTTCTTTTATCAAGTGTAGATTAAAAGCAAAAAATTAGGGGAGAGGGAATAATAATAACAGTAATAGTCAGCATTTATATAGCTCTCTAAGGTTTACAGAGGGCAGCTAAGTGGCGCAGTGAATAGAGCACTGGGCTTTGGAATCAGGAGAACTCATCTTCCTGAGTTGAATCTGGCTTCAGACACCTACTAGCTGTGTGATCCTGGGCAAATCACTTCAGTTTGTCTCAGTTTCCTCATCTGCAAAATGAACTGAAGAAGGAAATGGCAACCTATTCCAGTATCTCTGCCATGAAAACCTCAAATAAGGTCAAGTGGACAACTGAACAACAACAAAAGGTTAGCAAATGCTTCATATAACAGATCATTTGATTTCACAACAACCCTATGAGGTAGATGTCTTTATAGTCCCCATTGTATAGGTAAGGAAATGAGATTAATGCCAGTTGAGTGGCTTGCTGAGGCTACTACAATTAGTAACCTTGACTGAGGCAAGATTTGAACTCTGGTCTTCTTGGCTCTCCTTTCCCCTCACCCCCAATATTTTTTGCCACCTAGCTCCTTATTGTGATAAAGGCAGCTACACTGATGAGTAGACATGCTGGTAAGAGCAAGAAGTAACAGCTGATAATCTGAAGGTTAGAATGTAGACCTAAAACTATTTAAAAAAAACCAAGCAATATAAATTGTGAAAATAAGGCAGTAGGGCAAGAATCTTGTAAGTACTTCAATAGAAGCTCTTACAGGAATTCTTCTTCTTCTAGTACTACTAGTACTACCACCACCACCACCGTTCCCCCTCCTCCATCTTTTTTCCCTTCTACTACTATCATTGCTGCTGCTGCTGCTTCTCCTTCTCCTTCTTTTCCCATCAGGGTTACAGGGGTAACACTGAGGGGCTCTGAGGTTTTTAATTACCCTAGCTCATGAGCCCCTACTGATATGTTCCTCATTGACTATCAGCAAGTGATCTGAGTTAACTTTTAGAAAAGGGTGTTTACTTTGTTGGTATAGTGAGAAGAGTTAGTATAAAATATTCCCCAAAAGTCTGGATCATATTTCCCAAAAATACATACACACAGAGTGTGAGAAAAAAAGTGAATTTAAACTTGAGTGCTATGGTGGTAAGGCACATTTGTAAAGATGTGTGGCCAACCCCTGGTAGAGTCTATAGTTAGCTTTCTTTTATTTTTTAGCTTTTTATTTAATATTTTATTTCCCCTAATTACATGTAAAAACAATTTAACATTTATTTTTTATTCATTAAAGATTTTTAATTTTCAAAAGATATGTATGGATAATTTTTCAACATTAACTCTTGCAAAAATTTTGTGTTCCAATTTCCCGGGGGTGGGTTGGGCTGCGCTGCCCTAGAAAGGAAGGATTCCAATATATGTTAAACATGGTAAAAATATATGTTAAGTCCACTATATGCATACATATTTATGCAATTATTTTAGCATTCTTTTCTAATTCAAGCATTGCTTGACTGCTTCTTCCTGTGGTTCATTTCTGCTTTTGTCTTTAATTGTCATCAGTGCCCCTCTGATTCAGACTGGATATGTTGTTATTTATTATTCTCTTCTCTCTGATAACATGGTCAGTGGAAGTAGAGAAGTAGAGGAAAGGAAAGGAGAACTCTTTCCTTTCCTCAAAAGTTACTTCCTATCAGCAGCTGTGCTTGAATTGGAATCCTCATTTCTAGAACTAAAATCTTCTTGTTTTGGAATCCTCTGAATTGAGCTCATGGATGGACTGACTACAATATTATACCTAGGTCTAATGGATATGATTGGTCAATCATATAACTTTCATACTTGACCCAATGAAAGAGATCAGATTTTTTTTTTTTTGCTGAGGCAATTGGGGTTAAGTGACTTGCCCAGGGTCACACAGCTAGGAAGTATTAGAGCTCAGATCTTATAAGAGGTCATAGCATCTAAACCATTTTGTTTACATGTTTAAATATATTTAAAACTTCACAGTCCATTGATTCATTGATTAATTTGAGTGGGAGCGCATCTTAAGTAATAAATCAAATGTTTTTATGCTACTTAGCCTTTTGTTTGAAATGTTCTATAAACTCACCAATGTCTATCACAATCTGTGATTTTCTTTAAGAAGTGGTTCATGTGCCTTCTTTTATATGTCGCCTTTCCCAGTTCTGCCAGTTGCTAATGATCACCATCCAAAAAGACCCACTGTTTTAATTTTACACACATTCTGTATGTACTTAGATGTTCATATTATTCCTTTGCATTAAAATGCAAACTCTTTGAGAAAATCTTTGTATCTCCAGTGCCTAGCAGAGTGCCCTATAGGTGCTTGCTAATGTTTGTTGATTGACAAGTGATCAATATGCTCTCTTTAAGAAGGTGGGGAAGTATGACATATTTTTTTAAAAATTTCCATTAATTTTTTTTCTATTTAAAAGTACCAGGAATAGAAGGGGTTAAGCTTCAGTTACACAGAAATGCATATGTGGACCATCAATTTCCCTGATAGCTACTGGACCAGTGTATTGTTTTTTGAGTTCAGGTGCCCAGAGGAAGGACCCTTATCTTAGACAACTCTTAACATTTTCTTTAGCATTTTGGGTAAATTATTGAACTTCTCTAGGTTCACTTCTTTAACTTTAAAATGAGGGAATTAGCACTAAATGACCTTTAAGGCTAGGACGCTTACTTCATCCTGATCTTTTGTCTTCCTTCACCCAGGCAATCCCAATGTACTTTTCTGTTCTTCCCGTATTTGAATGTATTTTTCTTATACCCTGTTGGATCTTGCTTTTGCTTTCCCTGTAGCCACCCAGAATATCTGCTCCTTTTCTCCATGTGACAACCTTTCGTATATTTGAAAACAGATGCCATGGACTTCCTCCATTCGCTTAGCTTCTTGGTTGAACATCTTCAGTACAACAGTTTGGTATCATTCCTTTGTGACTCAGGTTGTCCTTAGACCCCTCATCATACAATCAAACCAACATCTCCCACTAGCCTTGGTATCCTCAGCCAAAAAAGAAAGAAAGAAAGAAAGAAAGAAAGAAAGAAAGAAAGAAAGAAA
>JAJPUD010001815.1:319062-385258 GCA_023553655.1 Myrmecobius fasciatus
AAAAGGAATAAGTGAAAAAAGAAAGGAAAAAGAAAAGTAGAAGGAAGGAGAGAAAGAAAGGAGTGAGAAGGAAGGAAGGAGAAAAGTAAAGAAAGAGGAAATGAAGGAAATAAATATTTTAAGCTTCTCAGAACTAAACACTTTACAAAAAATTATCTCATTTTACCCTCCTAACAAGTCTTTGTGCCAGGTGCTCTTATTATCCCCATTTTACAATTGAGGAAAATGAAGCAGAGATTAAGTGACTTTTTTTCCCCAGGGTCACACAGCTAGTAAGTATTTGAAGCCACATTTGAACTCAGTTCTTCCTAATTCCAGGTTTTGTACTATTTATCCACTGTCCTACTCAGCTGCTATAGAAGAGAAAACTGAGACCCAGAAAGAAGTAATCTGCTCAGTCACACAGGGATTTGTCATTTTCTGTCTTATGGGAATCTTTCAGTCAATCCCATCCAAAATGCATTTATTAGACACCTTCTGTGTGCAAAGTACCAGGAATATAAAAATAAGAAATTATCCCTGCCTTCATGGAGTTTACTTTCTATAGGGGACATACAACTTGTATATAGATGTGTGTACAGATAGTGGACAAACTGAGGAGTAAGAGAGTATTAGCCACTAAGAAGATCAGGAAGTTTCCTGTGGAGAGTGGAAGGAAAGCAAGAATTCTAAGAAATGTGAGAAAACAGGGCCCAAGGATATAACCTGTGAAAAGGTGTGGTGGTGGGAAATGGCATAATGTCTGGCCATGTACAGTAAGTAAACTCAGGCATGGCAGGCTGCAGAAGGATGTGCAGGGCTGCCTAAAAGGCAATTGGGAGCATTGGCTAGGAAGTGACTTTGAGGACATATTTTCCCATCCCCCTTAATCAGTGACCTCCCTGGTAGAGTTGAAGCCCAGTTTAGGTACTTATGACAAAGTACACAAAAACCCTGCCTATTGTTTGCTCCTTAAAGCCTAGAAATTCAGATTAGAGGGTAATTAGAAATCAGGAAAGTGGGATCTTCTAATGTTTGAGAGTAGGTGACAGGCAGGAATTACCCTGGTTAATAATCAACCTTAATTGTTTCATTCATATTTGTAAAAATGTTTGGAGAGCAGTGACAATCCAGGCCAGATTTTGTATAACTTCTCTTGATTTATAACCCTGGTAGATTAGCAAAAGATAGAAGGGCAGCAATTTTGTGATTGTTAGCAAAGTTATTTAAACTTTGTCATTTATCTTGTAAAATTATCTTGTAAAATGTTTTTTTGTTTGCTATTTTTTTTAAGAGTGTGGGGAGGGAAGTAGGAGAATGGGATACTTGAATTAACAGCTCTCAGTCTTTTTTTTCCCCCTTGTTAATTTCTTTTTAAAAAAATACTGGTTTTGCCCGACCTTTGTTTTTACATTGCAAGCATGTCCCTGTATCCCTTCCATCATCCTTCCTAGAAAAAAAAAAAAAAAGAATTAAAAAAGGAGTAAGAGGGTCATTAGAAAAGTCTGGCATTTAAGCAGTGTTCCACACTCATAGGTTCCCACTTCTATAAAAAAAATTGGGAGATGTCTTCATCTTTTTTGATCGTTATAATTGTGCAGCAATGTTGATCGTTGGACCATTCTTTCCATTTCCATCGTTGTGATCATTTTGCGTGTTAATTTGCTAGTTCCTTACTTTACTTTGTATCCATCATATAAATTTTCTCATGCTTTTCTGTATTCGCTGTTTTCATCATTTCTCTTATAAGGAACAATCACGACCCTTTACATTCCTGGACCACAATTTGTTTAGCAATCTCCAAGCACATCCTGGTACCTTTAATTAATTTTTAAAAATAAGTTCAAAAGCAAATTAACTGCTTATCTGGGCAAGGCACTGTGCCATACATGCTCTGAGAATAGGACAAAACCACAACCACTCCTGTCCTTATGCAGCTTACATCCTACTGTATATTAAGTATATACATTAAAAAAGTTAGTAATGCAAGATAATTTGAGAGAACACGAATAATGGGGAACAAAGAAGGGTTCATGAAAGAGGTATTATCTGAATTTAGGTTTTAAAGGAATGATGGATCCAGCTTGTATTTGCCAAGAGGCAGGAAGATGGATGATACATGGAGTTTGGCTTCTCAGTTAGCAAGACCATTTGACTTCAGGGTCATGATTATATAGTGGAGTGACCTGAAGTAAGTTTGGAAAGAGGAGAGTGGATGGAATCAGATTGTGAATGGCCTTGAATGCCAATTTAGGGAGTTTGTGTTTTATTCTAGATGGAATTGGGAACCTTCCCTCTGTTGGTTATTTTCTATTTATCCTGCTTTCTACATATATTGGGTATTTAGCAAATGCTTATTAAATGAATGAATGAACCACTAAAGATACTGAAGCAGGATAGGGATGTGATTGGACCTACGTCTCAGGAAGGTGGTTATTGGAAGTGAGAAAGGAGATAAGGATTGACTTGTGGTTCCAGTGATTTAGGGGACTATTCAAAATGAGGAGACTTCCTTCCTAATTTTTGTTTTTTTGGTGAGGCAATGGGGTTGTGACTTGTCCAGGGTCACACAGATAGTCAGTGTCAAGGGTCAAGACCCCATTCTCTACCCACTGTACCATCTAGCTGCCCTGGAAACTTCCTTTATTAATGCAGTCTCATTGCAGTTTACAATCTTAGGGAGCTGTCTTGAGTTATGAAAGTTTGTCTCAAACTAGAGGCAACTGGTGGGGAAATGGTTAGTAGTACACTGGGCCTTGAGTACATCTAAGTTCAAATCCAACATCAGACATTTATTAGCTATAATCCCTAACAAGTCACATAATCTGTCTGCCTGCCTCAGTTTCCTCAGCTGTAAAACGGTAATACTAATACCAAATCCTACCTTGCAGGGTTGTTATAAAGATCAAATATTAGCAAGAAGTTCTTAGCATAGTGCCTAGCACATGGTAGACACTTCATAAATGCTTCTTCCCTTCCCTCTTCCCCAGAATCACTGTCTATTTGTATTAGAGGATTTGAACATACATAGGTTTTCCTTGCATCAAGCCCATTATTCTATCCATTATGTCACACTGCTTTTTCAAAAAATTACATAAATATCTTGTTTCTGAGTATGCCAGAAACCAACCCCCCCCCTTCTTAATCTTCACAATATCCTAATGTGTTTTTCTAATTTACTTCCCTCCTTGAGTAAATCCATAATCCCTACCCACCCAGCCCTGTCTCTCACTCTTATCACACCTTGGATCTGAAACCTTTTCTTCCCTCCCACTGGCCTTTCATTTACTTCTTTCCAGCTTGCCTGGGGGGCTGTTTGCTTCTCAGGTCTGTCTGGGGGCCTGTCCGAGCTTTAGCTGGCTGTGAACACTGAAAGGATTAGGAGGGAGCCCATCCTGGACAGCTCTAGAGATAGCCTTTGTTACTTTGGATTCTGGGAAACTAGCCAGGGCCATTCAAATGGGGGATTATCAGAGAATCCCTGGGCCAGCCCAAGGGGCCTCTGAGACCACCTAGTTGACAGGGAGGAGTATGTTGTACTGCTGATGGGACACTGCATTTAAGGGCCACCAAACCTGCATTCAAATCCCACTCAGGAACTTTCCTGGACTAGTCCCCATGAGCCTCAATTTCTGCATCTGAAAAATGAAAACAGTGATAACTGTGTTGTATTTACTCCTCAGGATTGAGGGGCTTGGGGTTGTTATTTTTGAAGTTCATAATATCCATCAAGTGCTTTGTAATTTTAACATTTTACATAAATGTCAGCTAAAAATGTAGTCTTATTTAGAAATGGAGCCATGTCTCTTTTTGAAGGTATTGTGTCCAAACCTAAAGCTCCCAGCGCCCTCCTTTCCAAAGTAAATGTGTTTATTTTGCATCTTTTCTCTATATGCCCATATATACATATATATATATATATATATTTTTTGTTTGTTTGTTTGTTTCCTGCCCTCAATTGCATGTAAGTTCTCTAAGGGCAGAGACCATTCATTCAGTCATTTACTTATCCATTCATTTATTTAAGGATTTGTCTTTTATTCTAAGTTTGACACAGAGCCTGGCACATAGCAAGAGCCAAATAAATGCTTGTTTTCTGACTGATTGATGTAATAGGTCCTTAATAAATGCTGACTGATTGTTGATTGCAGATTGCTTGAGCAGCTGAAAATTATTTTACAAAAGGATGGGCTGAAGGAATTGGGAAAGGGCTGAAGGAAGCCTAGAAAAGATCATGGGGGTGGGGGGGTCCACAATGACATAATTGGGTGCCTCCAAGTATCTGAAGGTCTGTCATGTGGAAGAGAGATTAGGCTTGTTTTGTTTAGCCTCAGAGAACTGAAGAACATGAAGGGTTTGGAAGATGCAGAGTCAATTTTCAGATGGATGGATAGATGTAAGATCTTGTTGAATTAGAGCTTATCCCAAAGTGGAAGAAGTAGCAGCCCTAGTCAGAATCATGGGAGACCTCCCTCCCTAGGTGCTTGTCCCAGCAAAGGCTTATGACCACTTAGAGGATCAGAGAGGAAATTGACTAAATGGCCTCCGAAATCCCTTCCAACTTTCAAATATTGCGATTCCAGGGGGAGAAATTTTAATTACTGACCAAAATGAGTTTAATTTCTTAGGGCATTTAATACCTCTCAGAGGTGAGCTTTTGGGGACATTGCTGCTTCCTGTTAATCCTTCCAGGCTCAGTTAAGATTTTCCAATGTTTAATTTTTAAAAGTGTTTGATGGATGCTTTTTTTTTTTTCTAAACATCCTGGCCATTTAAATTTTTAACTTACCTCCTTCATTCTCAGAATTGAATGATCCTTTTTTAACAAAGAAAAACAGTTAAACAAAAACCCTGTGTAATGACACCCTCAATCCCATCTGAAAATGTCTACAACATTCAAATCCCACTCAGGAACTTTCCTAGACTTGTCCCCATGAGCCTCAATTTCTGCATCTGAAAAATGGAGACAATGATAGCTGTGTTGTATCTATCCCTCAGGATGTAGCCTCTCACCTCTCTGGCAAAAGGAGGAAAGTATATTAAATAAAGATTGCTAATCTTTCTCTTCTTTTTAATGGAGAAATAAAGTGGAGTGATTCCTTAATATTATTGTTACTGCTGTGAATTTTTTTTTAACCAAATCCCTGGGATTAGGGAATGGGGTAGGCAGATTGGATGGAGAATAATTAGTAGTTTGCTACACCATTGTTAAGTGATCTGGCCCTTAGGATATCTCGATCCTAATAGTTAAGATACACTTAGAAAGTCAATTCATGAGGGTACTTCATGGAAGAGAGTTTAGATTGGGATTGGAAAAGGATCTTTCTGGGATGAACCTTCCAGATTACAAGATCACAGATTCAGGACTGGAAGAGACCTCAGAGGTCATAGAGTCCATTCTCCTGATTTGCCAGGAAATGGGGAAAATGAGGTCTGGAGAATTAAGTGGTGCTCTCAAAGTTATAGAGGCCACAAATGGCAGACATGAGGTTTGAAGTGAGACTTCAAGCCTGCTGGGCCCTGCACACTCTGCTTACCAAACACTGAAAAAAGGGAGGAAAGGAAAGAAAGCAGTAGGGAGCCCCTTAGTGGGACAGCTGGAGCATGGAGTGGACCTGGAATTAGGGACACCTGGGTTCCAGTCCAGGAAATAGCTGGAAATAGCTACAGACACCTAAAGTAGAGGTGAGGAAATTGAGGCTGGGGGCACGTTCAATGTCAACCTCTCCAAAGTCACTGCTGGGATTTGAATCCAGGTCGCTTGGACATATATTAGCTTTTACAAAATACACAATAGATATAGGAGGTGATTTTCCTGGGGGAAAAAACAAAACAAAGAAACAAAAAACACTGTCAGCTTAAATATCATCTATTATTAGCTAGTTTGTTGGATTCCTGCTTCTCCCTCCCCCTTTCAGTAGCTGAGTGACTCCTGGACGCTTCTTTTCTGTGCCTCAGTTTCCTATTCAGTAACCTAGGGTCCACTTATATTAATAAGTCTCAGAGCAGGTGCCCATCTGCATTGGGAGACAGTTTCTCCTGGCTGGATATCCTTCCATGAAAATCCTGCCATCTTTCTTGCTTTTTTATTTTGAAACCAAACATTGGAGTCGTTATTCCCCCTCCTCAGGTCTGGGCTTGGAATGCTGGTAATCTTGCCCAGAGGTGTTCTGTGCTGGGAGCCTGGGTGAGTGATGGAGGCTTCTCTTTATCTCTCACTATCTGGCTAATTATGCTCTCCAGCTAATTACTCACCTCTTCCCCCCCCCCCCCCCCAAATGAGACCCACTGGGAGGCCATTCAACCCCTCCCCCCCTTTCCAACACATTGACTCCAAATGGCAAGTAGGGAAGCCAGTATTCCCAGATGCAGCTCCAATAGGCCTTGGTCTCGTTAGGGGAGTGGGGGGGCTTACCCCACATTCATCATCCTCATGGTATTCCAAACAGCTGCTTTTGATTAGGTTAGTAAACTATTGTTTTTCTCTGGGAGCCTCTGGTTTAGTGGGAGGGGAAGGGGAGCCAGAGCAGGGGGAGTGCCTGGGGCCTGGGCATTTTGCCCTGCCTGGTCTGGGGGTGGGGTGATGGTTACTTCCCAGGCTGGGGCAAAAGGCAGGGGAAGAGAGCCTGTTGCTGGGGAGAGGAGTGGGAATGTGTTTGACCTGGTGGCCAGGCCTGTCTGATGGGCTGTGCTGGGTGGGGAGCTGGGATGTGGGTGGTTTGAGGGTGGGGGTTGGGGTGGGAGATATTTCTGGTCCATGTATGGAGGAGGAGGCCCTGACTGTGGGCCTGCAGTCACCCAAGCGGGGTACCTACAGGCCAGACTTTGGCTTGGCCAAAAATGGGTCCTGTGGATTTCCATCTTACATGGTCTAGGAGCCTTCACTCCCAGAACACAACCTGCTGCCAGCTAGAGTTGAGCATCTCCAGTACCATTTTCTCAGCTTCTTCAAAGGATTTTGAGACTTAGAACCTGATGGAGCCTCAGTGGTCAGCTCCAGGTATTTTTAGCCTGGGAGTCCATGAACTTAAAACAGTTTAGATGCTGTATTTAAATAAATTTTTTTGTAATCCTATACATCTTATTATATGTATTTTTTAAAATAGTAGCTTTTTATTTTCAAAATACATGCAAAGAGAGTTTTCAACATTCACCCTTGCAGAAACCCCGTGTTCCAGGTCTTTCTCCTTCCCCTCCCACAGCTTCTTAAAAGGATTTTGAGATTTAGAAGCCTCAGTGGTCATTTCCAGGTGTTTTTAATTAAAAATTTAGGAAAGTTTTGATGCTGTATTTAAATATCATTGGGGGTTTTTGTAATGTTATGCAATTTATTATATACATATTTTTTAAATATAGTGACTTTTTATTTTCAGAATACATGCAAAGATAGTTTTCAACATTCATCCTTGCAAAAACCCTGTGTTCCAAGTCTTTCTCCCTCTCCTCCCCACAACTCCTTCCTAGACAGCAAGTAATCCAATATTATATGTATTTTAAAACACTACTCTAAATTTTTTTTAAAAGTATTCTGCGAAAGGACTTTAGACAGACAGAAAATTTAGGAACCCCTATTCTACAAATTAGAAATCTGTGGTTCAAATGACTCCTTCCAACTACTTGGAGCAATTCCAACCCAGATCTTTTCAAGCCAAAGGCTGTATTCTTTCTAGGTGGTTAATCTTTGGTCACATCCTGGTTGTGTGATCCCGAATAAGTAACATTATTTCTCTGATTCTGGGTTTGATTTCCTCATCTGTTAAACAGATAAAATAATAACTGAATTACCTATCTCCTAAGCATTTATTCAGAAAAACTCTTTGGAAGCCCTGAAGAGTACTGTATTCAGGTTCAAGTCTGTTCTCTACTATTTAGTTTTGTGCTAGATCATAACAATAACTTGCACTTATATTGTATTTAACTTTTGCAAATAGGTGATTGCTGTAGGTGAGGTAGGTGCTATTGTTATCCCCATTTTACTGATAAGGAAACTGAGGCTGACATTAAATAACTTGTCCATGATCACACAGCTAGTGTCTGAGTGGGGTTTTGAACTCAGGTCTTCACCTACTGAGCTGCCTCTGTACTGAAGCCTTTTTTTTTTTTTTTTTAAATGTCTAAACATGTGACTTAATTGATGTCCAGAACATTTTCCACTATGGAATGAGTCTGTTCTCAGAGTTAAGTGACTTAGCCAGAGTCCCAAAGATAAGGTATATCAGAGGTGAGATCAGCATGCAGGTTTTCCTGAAAACAAGACTAGTTTTCAACCATTAAATTACACTGGCTTTCAGGCCTCAGGGAGACAAAGACAGAAAATGAAAAATTTTCTGCCCTCAAGGATACCTACGTACACATATCAGTAAATAATAATTTAAAATTTATATTAATTTGTACATTTTATGTTGTAAAAATTAATTCCTATTAGTAATTTTTATATTTTATGTAATAAAATTATTTTACATCATATATTAATTTATATTTTATGTAGTGAAATTAATTATATTGTATTTACATATTTTATGCAATAAAATTATATTATATATTGATTTATATATTTTATGTAGTAAAACTAATGTATATAATTTACATGTATATTAATGTATAGATTAATATATATGTGATTAGTTTATATTAATGTATATACTTATATTATTATTTTCTATTAATATATATGTATATATATAATTTATATACAATTAATTTGTTCCTATGCTGTTGTTGATAATTTTATCAACATTACGGTAGTTAGGTGGCACAGTGGATAGAGCCCGAGGCCTGCAGGCAGGAACATCTGAGTTTAAATTCAGCCTCAATCAGCTGTGTGTTTCAATGCAAGTTACTTTACACTGTTTATCTCAGTTTCCTCATCTGTAAAATGAGCTAGAGAAGGAAATGGCAAACTACTCCAGCATCTTTTCGAAGAACAGCCCAAATGGGATCACAAAGAGTAGGACATGAGTGAGCAACAACAATATCATGAATGATAATCATAATAATAAGTCCAAGTTAAGATGTATTGTTTGAATTTCCCTTTTGCAGAGTCTGTTAGAAATTTACTTGATTTTTTTTCCAGAAATTTTGAACAGGTGGTTGCTGTAATCATTTGGCTGAGGCTCCATTAACTGATTAGCAAAATATGATCCTTTCAGAGATCAATAATAACACTGGCAAAGTAGTAAATCCAGCAGATATCCTCTGCTCAGCATCCTCGGCTCCCTGAGCTCCTTCATTTGAGCTGAAAACTAAGCTGTGAAAAAAAAAAAAAGGCACTATCATCTGGACTTCAACTGTTGTTTTTGTCCCATAAATAAATAAAATGAACTAGCCTTTATTATATTCCACATGAACTCCCCATGCTTGTTCTTTAGTCATTTACTTTCTTAACAGAGGGGGACAAAATGCAGATTTAATAACTTCTTTACTGGAATCTGAAGGGGGGTTTGAAAGGGCTAGTGGGAGAATCTAAAATCAAAGATTGATTTTCCAACAGATTTGTTTTGATAACTTTTATTTTGACATCACTTGGATTCCCTCCATATCTTTCCTCCTCCCCCTTCCCAGAGAACCCTTCCTTACAAAGCATTTTTTAAAGAGGGAAAAAAATTCAGTAAAATTGATCAAAACATATTTTAAAAAATCTTATTTAACATCAGTGCTTTGTACCCATTGACCCCTTCCTTCCTTTCACCTCACAAAGAAGTTAGAGGAGATATTTTCTCATCTCTTTTTTGGGGGGCCAAGATTATTCTTTATAATTTTGCAGCATTGGCTTTTGTTTTGTTTTGGTGTGGATTGTTCTTCCTAATTACATTGTAGTTACTGTGTATAATTGTCTTGACTTCTTACTTCACTTTGCATCAGTTCATGGAAGTCTTTCTTTCCTTCTCTGTATTCATCATATTCAATTACTTATCTTACAATAATATTCTATTACATGCATTTACCCGAATTTGTTTAGCCTATGTTGATCATTTACTTTGTTTCTAATTCTTTGCTACTACAAAGGTGCTGCTATGAATGTACAGGTCTATCTGGCACCTTTCTTTTTGTCATTGACCTCTGGGTCATATACCCAACTATGGGATCTCTGGGTCAAAGTATCTGAACATTTTAATGACTTTATTTACATAAGTCCAAACTGCTTTCCACAATGGTTGACAGCTTTACCAACAGTGCATTAATGTGCTTGCTTTACCACAATCCCTCTTTCTTCCCATCTTTTGCTGGCTTTCAATTTCCTGCCTATGAGATGAAACCTCAGGATTCTTTTAAAAGTCAGAATATTGTGGCTGAAAGGAACATTCAAAACTGTTTAGGCAAATTCCCTCATAATAATAGTTTATGTTTATATGAGGCTTTAAGGTTTACCACACTTTTAGCATTCATTATCTCATTTGAATTTCACAACAATCTTGGGAGACAGATGCTATTTTCATCATCCCCATTTTATAAATGAGGAAACTGAGGCAACAGATGTTAAGTAAGTTGCCATATATGTCACATTACTATTAAATATCAGAGCCTGAAGTTGAATTCTGGACTTTTTAACTCCTGGTATAGAGTTTTAAACATGGAACCACCTAATTGTCTAGGATTGAAGAAAAATAGGGGAACTGAGAGAACAATGAGGGAGAATTCCAGGCATGGGGAACATCCTATAGTAGAAAGTCATGGAGGCTGGAGATGAAGTAGGGCTGGTGCAGATGAGGTTTAAAATATAAAAAGATTAGAAAACCAGGAAGGAGCCAGTGTCCATGTCAAATAGGAATTTATATTTGAAGAGATAGGGAGCTAGTGGAATTTATTTAGGTAATGCAGAAGCCAATTTTTTTTCTCTTTTGGGGGGGAAGGAGGGCAAAAGAATTGGGGTTAAGTGACTGGCCTGGGTTACAAAATATCTAGTGTCTGGGGTGAGATTTGAACTCACATCCTCCTGATTCTAGGACTAGTGCTCTAACCATCTGGCTCTTTCCCTATAGTTTTGGACAATTATATCAGTCATGTGATCATTCAAATCATCTTGAACCTCACTATTACCAAATTGTCATAAGCCCAATGCGCATCCATCCACAGTCATTGGATTATGGATTTAAAGTTCCAAGAGGCTTTTGAAGTCCATCTTGGCTAATTCCTCTCATTTTGCTTCTTGATGTCTCTTCACTAATACTCTGCATCTCGTTTGTGCCCATTCTCTACATCTTTCCTTTGGCCTTTGGGTGATATTCTCAATTCTTTGGAGATCCTAGCATTTCCTGAGTTGTAGCTATAGACAATTACTAGAATTTCATGTTCAGGGCAAAGCTCGAGGACTTTGCAAATACTGCACCATTTCCCCAATGTTATAAGGCCTCTCTCTTTTTCTTCTTGTTCAATACTGGGCACAAATCATCACAGAATTGCAGCATTTAAGAATTGGAAGGGCTTCAGGAACCATTTAGTCCAAAGACTTCCTTAATCTGGGATCCTTAGATAAATTTTTGTGTTTCCAAGGTAGGAAATTGGATGAGGAAATCACATGTTTATTTTCACTAACTTCTAACTGCGAGCATTTCCTTCGATTATTTCACAACAAATTTGAAAAGGTTTCATTGGACTACCGAAAGGGTCCATGATGGCATAAAAAAAAAAAAAGATTTAGACCTAGTTCTTTGAAAAGGTTTCCTTGGACTACCAAAGGGGTCCATGATAGCATTTTAAAAAAAAAAAGGTTTAGGGGCAGCTAGGTGGCGCAGTGGATAGAGCACCAGCCCTGAAGTCAGGAGGACCTGAGTTCAAATCTGGTCTCAGACACTTAACACTTCCTGGCTGTGTGACCCTGGGCAAGTCACTTAACCCCAATTGCCTCAGCAAAAAGCAAAAAAAAAAAAAAAAAGGTTTAGACCTAGTTCTGGACCAAACCATCGATAAAAGAAACCCATACTGATACATATCTAACAAATGGTCATCCAGAAAATGGTGCTATTTTTGTGTCCTAGAGAGAAGGTCCACTTATCTTTTCTACCCATAAACTATCTGTGCTCGTGCTTAAGCCACACTTTCAGTACTCCTTGAGATTTTCCTGGCCTCTCAGAATGCTCTTGATTTCAGGAGCTGGGTACTTGACCACTTAAGAGAGAAAAACTACTATCTCTCTTTTTGAGGACATTGTAAGATATAAGTCTTACTATAAGTGCACTGATTGGCTTTCATTTTTTTCTCTAAAGGCAGCCAGTGCTACATAGGATAGAGTGCTAAGCCTAGAGTTTGGAAGTCCTAACTTTAACTCTGGCTTCAAACACTTACTAGCTGATGATGTGACCCTCAACAAGTCACTAAGCTTGGGTGTGGGGAGTGACTTAGTCAGGGTATCTTAACTAGTGTCTGAGATAAGATTCCAATCCAGGATTTACTGACTCCAGGCCTCTTCCACTTTATTTATTTATTTATGTGTGTGTGTGTGTGTGTATATACACACACACATACATACATACATACATACATAAATAAATAAATAGATAGATAAATAAATAAAATAAAATAAAATAAAATAAAAACAGCACGCATTTTATAGGGTCCTGAGGATTCAACTATATATGTGAGGTGTTTTGCAAACCATTTTAAAAATCCCATATATAGGGGCAGCTAGGTGGCACAGTGGATAGAGCACCAGCCCTGAAGTCAGGAGGACCTGAGTTCAAATCTGATCTCAGACACGTAACAGCTGTGTGACCCTGGGCAAGTCACTTAACCCCAATTGCCTCAGCAAAAAAAAAAAAAAAATCCCATATAAATGATGGTGGTTATTATTATTATGGCGCCTTGACAAAACATCTACCAAGTTCAAAAGACAACATGGACTTGGTTACGCTGGGCTGTCCATCTGTTGTTTGAAGCACATTCTAGCTATGTCGATGAAGTCGGAATGATGAATTTTTTCTAGCTATTGTTAACACCCAGACGTTCCTTTCTAAGTCATAGAACGACCTTGCTGGTGGATGTACAGGGAGATCATATATTCTCATTTTGGAAGATTCCTCCATGTTTTCTACATATTTCAAGGATACTGAACCTGCCTCTCTCCTCTCTGATTGTCTGGTAAAGATTTTCTGTCTAAATGCAGAATTGGTGAAAGAAGAGAGAGGGAGTAGTCAGCAGCTCCCTGCAGAGCACCTGGTTAAAGACTGGGGATGGTGTGAGTTTTAGGTATTGTCCCAGCCCTCATATGATTTACAATCTAGGAGAGATGCCAGATCCAGAAACTTTGTCTTACAACAGTGAGTGTAATCTGTGGTCCACAAATCTGAGTCATTCTCATAATGAGGTAATGTTTATAAAACATTCAGCACCATGCCTGGTACATAGTAGGTGCTGTATATGTGGTTTTAAAAAAAAAATTTAAATATTTATTTATTTATTTATTTTTATTTTTAAATTTTTTTTGTATATGTGTTTTATAAATGCTTATTCCCTTCCTCCTTCAAGGATAGTTCACTCACAAAGCAGTATTTATTACTCTCTGCCATAAAAAATCATAGTCCCCATGCAATATGCATAAAGTTGCAAAATGTAAAATCCAAATGATTCCCAGCATACTTAGCCATAATCAGACAAGGGATACCAATGAACAAGGCACATATAGTCTTTAAGAACAGTCCTGTGCACAGAGTTCATGGTGAATAAGTATTCAGTGGGTGAATGGATGATTAACTTTGTACTGGGGAAAATCATAATCACTGAGCTGATTATAACTTCTTAGTTCATTATAAGCACTTATTAAGCACCTACTGTGTGCCAGGCCATGGGCTCAGTGCTGGGGATATAAAATACAAAGAATGAAACAATCTCTACTTGAAGAGCCAATATCCCAATGGGGATGTCAACAAATACATATAAAAATCAAATAATTTCCTCATCTGCAAAATGGGGATGATAATGGCACATATCTCTTGGGGTTGTAGCAAGGATCAAATGGGATAATATTTGTAAAAAGCACTTAGTACAGAGTCTGTTACATCATAAACACTCTATAAATGGTAGGTATTATTCTTATGGGGTATAAAACTAATACAAATAGATTAATGCAAATACACACAAAGTATAAATGAATATATACAAAGTACATACAAAAGTATTCACAAATATATACAAAGTTAAATGTGATCTTTCCAGAAAAGCTCTATTAATAGGGGGATTGGCAAAGACTTTATGCAGAAATACTTCCTGAAAAAAAGTCAGTGAAGGAGAAGTTCATCCCACATATGTGAGATGTCTGGTACAAGTCACAAAAATATCTAGAGAAATCTAGGAAAAGCCGATGTTATATATTCCAGGGACCTGATATCGGGGGAAAAATTGGTAAATAAAGACAGTGGATAAAAAATAAATAATTGGTTAATACTATCTTTATTAAGCAATTATTTATTTTTTATTCACTTAGTATTTTCCCCAATTAATATGTAGCACACTTTAAAAAACAAACAAGACTTAATAGTAGTGGGGGTGAAGGGCGGGGAGGAAAGAACTAACCCCAGTAAGACAGTTTCTTTTTGGATTTTGATTGAGTGAATATATCTTGTTACTTTCCATAGCACCCTCTGCTTTTTTTTTGTTTATAGATGCCGGTAGAGAAAAGATCATTGTTTGGTTGCTTATCCTTGGTCTATACTATGAGTGCAAAACTTAAACATTTATTTCATAGGATCACAGAATTTCATAATCTGAAATAGCCTCAGTAGCCATTTGCTTCAACTTACGTCTAAAAAGGATAGGGTGCTCATCTTGTCTACAAGTCCATCATTTTGGTCCTTTTCGAGAACAAAGGACAGCAACCAATGACCTTGAAGACCCTTAATTAGAGATAGCTCTCTTCTCCCTCTTGCACTTGGGAAATTTCTCATTGTTAGGAAGACAGCAAGCTGAAACTGGCTTCTTTGCATTGTCAACTCCATTGTACCTCTGGGGATAGGCAGGCTATGTCTGATCCCTCCTACGTGACAGTCCTTCAGATACTTGAAGACAACTATCATATCCCCAGAGCTTTCACTTCTAGAGTTACATTTAATTCCTACATCCCATCCCATATATATGTATATATATATATATATGTACATATATATACATACACACACATATATATATATATATATATATATATACAGAGAGAGAGAGAGAGAGAGGGATTGGAAACATAAGTTTTCCTCTTGAAATTTTTGCAGCTTATTCATGTCTGTTGCAAAGTGGAGTACCCAGATAAGGTTGTCTACATCAGATGTCTTCTAACTAGGGCAGCATACAAGGGGTCTATCTCCTTTCTAATCCTTTTCATTTGACCTATGCTTGTGTTGACATTTTTTGGCTTGAGATGGCTTTAACCACAAATATATCTTCATTTGTGGATAGTGACAATAACCTTAATGAAAGTTTAAAAAAAGACTAGACCTTATAATAAACATTCAGATATAGGTTATGTGTAGATAGCTAGATATAGATATATCTCTGAGGTCTTTTCTAATTGTGAGATTTTATGATTCTGAGGAAGATAGTAGATAGGGTCCTAGTTAATGAATTTACTAAGTACTCTTCCTAGTAGCATTCCTTAAATGGTTAACATTAATGAGATATTTCATTTGAAGTCTAAGTTCTTAATATTAGTAGTGAGTTAGCAGTTTATATAGTTATTTAAAAGGAATAGCAAATTATCCGTAATATATTTGCCATTTCATACGTAATCATCTTTTTAAAAAAAAATTATACTGTGTTATGGAAATGCTTTGTGTCTGACCTGGGGTGGCGTGTTCAGAGTTCATATTAGTCTGATCAGCCACATTCAGGCACATTGTAACTCGATTCTAACACAGTGATGTCATTTTGGTCCTTTTTAAGAACAAAGGACAACAACTGAGGATTATATAGTAATTCAGATATTACTTTGTAGAAAGGGGGTTAAGGAGAGAGGGAGTATCTTGGAAGGAGCAGATTTGGATTCACAGGTCCTGGGTATGAGTCCTTGAGTCACCTGTAAAATCAAGGTCCATTTCAGTTGCAGATCTATGGGAGTTGTATAATGTAGGATATAATTCATACTCAGTTTTCTAGTTCTTTTTCCTCTTTGCATGTTCTCAACTAGTCATGGTTCAGCAAATGCTTTGAAAGGTCATGGTCATTGACCCAGCAGTGTTTCTACTGGCCCTATATCCCAAAGAGATTTTAAAGGAGGGAAAGGGCCCCACATGTGCAAAAATGTTTGTGGCAGCCCTTTTTGTAGTGGCAAGAAATTGGAAATTGAAAGGATGCCCATCAATTGGAGAATGGATGAATAAATTATGGTATATGAATGTTATGGAATATTATTGCTCTGTAAGAAACAACCAGCAGGATGATTTTAGAGAGGATTGGAGAGACTTGCATGAACTGATGCTGAGTGAAATCAGCAGAACCAGGAGAACATTATACACAGCAACAAGACTATACGATGATCAATTTTGATGGACATGGTTCTCTTCAACAATGATGTGATTCAAACCAGTTGTGCTGCGATGAAGATAGTCATACATCCAGAGAGAGGCCTGTGGGAACTGAGTGTGAACCACAACATAGCATTTTAACGCTTTCTGTGAATATCTCCATGCATTTTGTTTTCCTTCTTAGGTTGTTTTTTCTTCTTCTCTTTCTAGATCTGATGTTTCTTGTGCAGTAAGATAACTGTATAGATATGTATACATGTATTGTATTTGTCATATAATTTATCCTATCTAGCATGTATTAGATTACCTGTCATCTAGGGGTGGGGGGTGGGGGGAAGGAGGGGAAAAGCTTGGGAAAAAAAGTTTTTGCAAAGGTCAATGTAGAAAAATCACTCATGTTTTGTAAATAAAAAGCTTTATGAAAAAAAATCAAAAAAAAAAAAAAAAGAAAGGTCATGGTCAAAGTCTAGTGAGATAGCAGCCTATGGTGGGCATGTGCTGCCCAAGCTCTGGTGGATGGGGAGAATGAATCAATGATATACTTATGAGCCACTTAGCACATGTCTGCTCTTGGGTCCCACTCTCAAGGCACTCATATTTTCATGGAGGAGATAACTAGGTATATGCAAACTGCATGCAGAGCAATGCGGAGGCAATATCACAAGAGGAATCGCCCAAAACAGCAGGGAGTGGGGGTTGGGAGTGAGGAACAAGGGAAGGTTTCCTATAGAATTAGGGGGTTTGAGGAAAATCTTGAAGGAATCCAGAGAGAGTAAGAGGCAGAAGAAAGTCCCTATGAGACTATAGTCTATTACACTAGATGTATGTATTTGTTGCTGTTCAGTCATTTCAGTTCTATCTGATATTTCATGATACTTTGCAGGTTTTCTTGACATTGAAGTGGTTTGCCATTTCCTCTTCTTGCTCATTTGACAGTTTAGGAAACTGAGGTAACCAAGGCTAAATGTTTTGTCCAGAGTCACACAGCTAGTAAGCATCTGAGCCCAGGTTTAAACTGCATTTTCAGGCTACAGAAAATTTCCATTGAGGAGAATAATAACTTAATAGAATAAATAGCTTTGTTGTTGTTGGTTTTTTTTAAGTATGTGATTTCCATTGATCCCCAACATAGTCCTGTGAGTTGATCCAGTCTGATTAGCATACACATTTGACAGATGGGGCCAAGTGATTTGGTCAGGCTTTCTACTTAGTAGGTGTCTGAGACAAGATTCAAACTTAGGATTTCCTGACTCCACAGGAGTCTAGAACTCTTAACTACCATGTCACACTATCTCTAGTGTGTCTGAGGATAAATTTAAGAAACAACAACATCATTCTGTCTCTATGGGAGTGGAAAAGAGCAGTCATTTAGTGGTGAATGGATACAGAATAGGCAACCTGAGTGTTGCACTAATATCCCTGAAATGTTTTCAAAGCCATTAGGAAGGACTCCAGCAGTTTGGGCAACGCTTAATGGCAGATTTATGGATTGCCATGGATAGGAATTGCACAAGATGAAAAGGTGTGCTTGGGCTAGTGATATGCATCATTGGAAGGATTTCACCCATCTGGGACTTCCCAACTCCATTGAAACAGTTGTCGATTGAGAATTTCTCTGATATGGGGATTAGAAGCTATGGATTGATAGGTAAGAACTTTAGAGAGTAATCTGTCTCTAATATGACAACCCAATTTAATTTTAATTACTGATGATTTCATTGTGAAGAGGTAGGATTCTTTCATTATCTCTTTTTTTTTTTTTAAAGTAACATGACCTAGGTAGCTGGGAATCATTATTTCCCAGGCCCTTTGGGGACCATAAACTTTAAATGTTTGTTAGAAACCATGTAAATATCATTAGCTTTCTCTCCAATTGGTCAATGTTGCCTTCCTCTTTAAGTAATTGAAAAAAAAACCCAAGGGATGGGGGGGTCTCTCTTTCTTAGTCCCATTGTAAGAATATAAAAAATAGCCAGAATTCTTTTTGGAAAGTACCAAGAGTAACCCTGGAAGAGTCTTACTTTCCCCCATTCCCATTTAAATAGGAGTCAGTCCCTTTGGGATCATTTTTCTTGGTGACAGGTTAAACAATCTCAGGTCAGCAGACACCCTACTCAGAGGTTACTCAGTGCCTTGGTTAGGAATTCACTTCTGACAAATGGACAAGACAAGATCCAGGCTGGGATGCCCCCATCCCCTTCTTCTGTCCTCTAACTTCCTCTTGAGCAGCCCTGCCGAACTGTAAAACAACCAATGGGAAATAAAAATGTATTTTTGCCCCTTCTCTCTTCTGAAAGTTCCATGCTGCCCCTTCTCTGTTTCTGCCAGGCAGCCCAACAGGGCAGTTGACAGGGGAAACGATGTGCTTGAAAGACTGGAAGGGGGTCTTCCCATTGCTCCCTTGTCGTCTGTTGGCCTCCCCTCCACCGTGGGCAAGTCCCTGAGCAAGCGGCAAGTTTCCACTGACTGCCCAGTGGCTTTTGTGTGTGTGTATACAGCTTTCAGCTCCCGTCCATCAGCCTGAATGGACCCATTCATAGCCACTCATGCGCTGCCGATATCCCAGCCGACTGGATACAATCAGCTGAGAGGGGCTCTCCCCCAACCGATGAGAATCCCACCCGCTCTGTTGGGCTTCAGAAGCCCTCGATTGTTCCCCCCATCAACCCCCCTTCCAGGCTTCTAGAGTCCAGCTAAGAGAGCCCAGAGGCGGGGTGACAAGAGACAGCCGTGAGGGTTGGGGGGTGGGGAAGGATCATTCATTCTGCAGACTCTAGGATCTTTGGAAGAAGGGAACGAGAGAGACTTTGTGGTAGGGGAAGAAGGGGCCAATGGGCAATGTGTCCCTGGCCAAGAGCTTGGAGCAGACTTATGCCAGTTCCCAGGTTTCAAGACCACATCCTTGAATGGAGTTAGCTTGAAAATAGGAGTCTTTGGGGCTGATGTTGGCAGTCCCAGTATTCTGGCTTCTCCAGCCTCAGTGGTCCCCATCGTTTTTCTTATTCATTGTGGGACTGGAGGGGCATTAAGCTGCTGTCAGACTCATCTCCACAACAGACAAGGAAGGCAGGAGGGGGAAAAAACAAAGCATGGAACCACAGAATATCAGAGATGGCTAGGACTTTGGAGGCCACCTAGATAACCCATGTCCAAGTGAGGAAACACCTTTCTCGTAGTAATAGACAGATAGCTGGACATCCATCTGACACTTGGACTTCCAGTGGGATCTTCTGTCTCCCAAGAGAGTCCATTCCACTTACAGATAATTCTAATTATTGAAAAGGTTTTCTAGTTGTGAGAGAGGCAATGGGGATACAAATAAAGGAATTTTTAACCTGGAGTCAGGGACTTCCAAGGATTATGAGGATAAATTCCACGGGTCCATGAACTTTGATGGGGACAAAAAAAGTGCATTCTTATTTTCCCTAATCTTTAAGTGAAATTTAGCATTTCCTTCAATTATAAATGTGGGCACCAAACATTATTTATTGAAAGGATCTGTAGATTTCACCACACTCTGGCAAAGGAGCCTAGAATGCAAACAAAATCAAGATCCCTTGTTCTGGTGGGATAAAGACCTAGGGGGAGTAGGGGTCAGAGCAGGGTATTGTGGTCCAGGCAGTCAAAGAAACATGAGAAAAGTCATCAGTCACTATCTTTGCATATATTTGGAAAAATAAAATATTGCTAATAAAAAATAGAAAAAAATGAACAAATTGATAAAAACAATAGTAATTGACCAGTAGTTATCATTCCAGTAATAATTATAATACTGATCTGGTGATTTATCATTTTTCTTACAGAGTCATATAATTAGAGGAGAAAGGGACCTATAAGGCTATGTAGTTAATCTTGATTTACCTATGAGGAAAGGGAACCTGAGAGAGATTTTACATTGACTTGCCCAGCATCACACAGACATGCTGGAAGCATCATTTGAACTCAGATCCTCATATTCCAAAGTCATGCTTTTTTCAATGTCTATCTACTCAACATTTATAAACATTGGGATTTTGTTAATTCAGTCTTTACCCATGCTTGGTTTACTGATAAGCTAACTTCCCCTTTAATTATTTGTTGATTTTTAACATTGATTTTTTTTTTAATTTTTGAGTTCCAAATTACCTTTCCCTCCTGTTTTTCCCCAAACCATGAAGAGGACAAGCAATATGTATCAGCTATACATATAAAATCATGTAAAACATTTCCATATTAACCATCTTACAAAAAAAAGACAAACAAAAGCAGAAAAAATAAAGGAAGTAGAAAGTATGTTTCAGTGTGCACTCTGAATTCATCCCTTCTTGCTGTGGAGGGAGATGACATTTTTCATCACTTGTCCTTTGAATTGTCTTGCATCATTGTCTTAATCAGAGTAGCCGAGTCTTTCACAGTTGGTAATCACTACAATCTTGCTATTACTGTGTACAATATTTCCCTGGTTCTCCTCACTTCACTTTGCATCAGTTCATGTAAGTCTTCTCAAGTTTTTCTGAAGCTCGTCTTTTCATATAACACAAGAGTATTCCATCGCATTCATTTACTACAACTTGCTCAGCCATTCCCCAATTGATGAGCATCCCCTTAACATCCATTTTTTGGCCACCACAAAAAGGACCGCTTATAAAGACTTTTGCAACAAGCATTTAAAAATAGCTGTCTTAAACAGATCATATAAAAGATCTTTATTGATATCTTTAGCTTGCACATTATAAGACACATATAAAATAATATAGGTGAAATCAGGAGAGGCTCTGTGCAGAAGGCAGCATGCATTAAAGGAAGCTAAGAGTTCTCAAAAGTGGAAAAGCATTCTCACCATGTGGAACAGTCAGGTCAAAGACTTGGAGATGAGAAATAGAATGTTACAGCTTAGACTATACCTTAGTTAAGCTGCAGCCTATAGTCAATGAATCTTATATTCACTTGGCAGTGTTTATTGGGTATCCACAGGGAGTTGGGACACTGATTTTTTTCTGCATAAGTAATAACTTTATTGTATTTGATGTGCTGAAATGCAAAAAAATATTTTCAGCAACAAGGTACAAAAAGTATCTGAACATTAGCATCAGCTGATTAAAAAGAGAAGCTGGCTGGTTTGATGCAAGTGTCTATACGTATATTATAAATTTTCTAAATCATATCCACCAAGTTGGGGCACTATTGAAAGGAAATATGGTAAAGCATAAAGTTTTCCAGGAAAACCACAGTTTAGATGAACCCTCCTGGCAAGAGGTAGTGTTGTCCATGAAATCTGCGGGCTGTCGAGGACAAACTCCTGAGTTGAGGTTCAGGTCTTACCTCTTATGCTTATTACCTGTTCAGCCTTTGGCTGACTGGTCATTCATCTTTCCTATTCTGAGTTTCCTCATCCATTAAATGAAGGCGGTGGTTCAGTGATCAGTGATTTTAACCTGAAATAGAAAAGCAGCAGGTGGGGCTGGAGAGAATAATCCTTACATAAGAACTCCTGCTATAGCTGCCTATTGACTTAGAAAACCACATATTAACATTATCTACATTCTATTATAGAGAATATAGGTGTCATAGTAGAGTACTGGACCCAGAATCACAAAGACCTGCATTCAAATCCAGTCTCAAGTATGTACTAGCCCTGTGACTCTAAGCAAGGCACTTCACCTTGTTTTCCTTGGTTTCCTCTTCTACAAAATGAGCTGGAAAAGGATCTGACAAAGTAGCTATCAAGAAAAGCCCCAATGGGGTCATGAAGATTCTGACACAGTTGAGTATTCCATTGTATTTTTCATTTATTCTCTTAAATATATCCTGATTGCATTTTGGCCTGGGCCAGGCCCCACGTTTGGCATCTGGACGCTGACCACTAAGGTTCCCTTCAGTTCTGTGATGAGGCTGTCATCCTGAGTGTGGGTACATCTTTCTCAGGAAAGCCCAGTTCAGTGCGGGCACTTGGTGATTTGTGGCCAATTTAGACATTTTGGAAAACAAATCTGAGACTAAAAGGAAGATGGTTCATTTATAGCAAAATCCCAGAAAGCCTAGTGTCTGTTTTTGAATTTTTTTAAAAAGTTTCAGTGGGGTACTAACCCTTTTTCTGTAAGAGTCCCCCGCCTTGGGAAAAAGAGCTTCAGCTTTTGTCTTCCATCCCAAGAGGGACGCGTCACCTGAGCTCCAGCTGTCAGTCACCTATTCAGCAGGACAAACCTTCCCGGGGTCCTCCCCTTCCAAAAGGGAAGTGGTAAGCCTGTCTATAGTGTCCCAGCCAGGAAGGCCTTGCTTCTATTTCACAGGTCACTGAGCTTGAAAAATCTGGCACATCCTGCTTCTCCTGTACAGTGACTTTCCTTCAGTGCTGCCATTAGTGACGGGGAGTGGTGAGGTAGGGCAGAGCCTTTGGAGCTTTACTGGGGGGGGGGTCAGAAAACTGAGCCTCTCCAAATGATCCCGGTGAACGCCATCAAAATCTCCACTACTGCTGACATTTAAATAGTTTTTCAAGTTTTCCAAAACACTTTCTCATTTGTCCCTCCCACAAATGGACTATTTTTATTCCTATAAAAAGACAGGGTAACTGGAAATTCAGAGAGGTTAAGCAATTTGCCCATAGTTGGGCAGCTACTAAGTGCTGCAGGCAGGATTTCGGTCTCCTTTTCTGCTTTCAAAGTCAATCAGCAATCACTTATGGGGCACCTACTATGTACGGAGTTCTGTGTGTTAATATCTGTGGGCTAACAAAGATTCTATAAGTTACCTTTCTTTTGAGCCCTGATGATGTACAGGATTGGATGAGGTTGGGGTCCTTCTCCCCCCAAAAAAAGAGAAAACAAAAGAAAAAAGTTATAATTCCTCCCCTCAGGGAGCTTTCCCGAAGGGAAGATAAGATTTTGGATTTAAAGCTGGAAAGGACCTCAGCAGCATCTCATCCACAGAAGTAAAATAATAGTCATAATCCCAATAAATTAATGCTAACATTTATATAGGACCTACTATGTGCCAGGCACTGGACCAAATGCTTTGCCAATAATATCTCTTTATCTTCACAACCCTGGAAACTAAGGAGAAAGAATAGGGAATACATGGCAGAGCTCAGAATTTGAACTTGGGTCCCTGTCTCCAAATCTATTTTTTCACATCTTATAGAAAAGGGCAAAAAGGGAAGTAAGGTCATAGATTTGCTGATTTAAGAGATTTTGGAGACAATTTATTTTGTTCGGGAGGAACCTTGGTCCCAGAGAGCAGAATAAAGGATCTGCCCAAGTTCTCACAGCTGGAAGGTCGACTCATAGGCTGATACTTCCATAGGGTAAAAGGGACCTTAAAAGCCATTGAGTCCACCCCTTACTCCCCAGAACACAATTAGAAGCCATTCTTATTACTCCAAAAAAGGGCTCTATCCATTTTACGAGCTACTATCCTCATCTGCAAATGGGGAAATCGAGGCACAGAGGTGTCAAGTAATTTGTCCAACAGTTGCTAGATAGCAAAGGTAGATAGAGTGCCAGCTTTTGAGTCAGGAGAGCCCGAGTTCAGATCCAGATTCAAACATCTATTAGCTGTGTGACTCTGGGCAAATCACTCGATTTTGTTTGCCTCAGTTTTCTCATCTGCAAAATGAGCTGTAGGAGGAAATGGCAAACCAGTCCAGTATCTCTGCCAAGAAAAACCCAAGGGGGGTCATGGAGAATCAGAATGACTGTAATGACTAAACAGTGTCCAAAGCCACATGGTCAGGGGCAGGGCCTGCTTGCTGGTGTTCACCAAGAGAGAAGGCCTCAAAAACACAGTTTCAAGTCAGTTTGGCTACACTGGGCTTGCATAAAAAGAAAAATTCTTTCCCCAGATCCTATCCGTGTCTGGAAGTAACTCTAGCCTGGCTGGGGCCAGAGTAAGCCAGTGTAATTAAGTTGTAGAGATGTCAGTGGTTATCTGAAAAGGCCCACTGGCTAGGAGATGAGGGACAGGATAAGAGAATCCCTGTGGAGAAGGAGGGAGGGAGGTGACCCAGGCTGGGAGGTTTGGATGGCCCATGGGGTCTGGGGGTGGGGGTGGGCTGAAGCTATAGAGGAATGTGCTATTTTCAGAGGATCCACAGGGAGAGGGAAAATTTAGGATGAAGAGCAAAGTCAGGTCGGCTGAGAGATGCTGAACGTGATGTCCGTTCCCAGAATGCTGTGGGCACGTTTCTGGGAGCTGGAGCTTCATCACCTTAAAACCGAGGAGAAAACTGAATTTACAGTCAAAAAGGATAGTACTTTCCTTATAGCTCAGGAGACCTGAGAGAGATCTCTCCAGACCTCTCATTAGAGCTGAACTCCATTCTACAAGTGTTTATGAAGTGCTGCCTACTGTATACAAAGCACTATTTTTCAGTGGTGTCTGAGTCCATTTGGAGCTTTCTTCCCCCTGAATTGGTTTGCCATTTCCTTCTCTCACTCAGTTTATAGATAAGGAAACTGAGGCAAACATTTAAGTGACTTGCCCAGCATCACATGGCTAATAGGTGTTTAAATCCAGATCTGAACTCTGGTCTTCCTGACTCTAGCCTGGTACTCGAGCCCCTGTGCCACCAAGCTGCCCACAAAGCACTCTACATGGAGGATAAAGACAAAGCCTGGTCCAAAAGGATCTTGTATTCTGTCAGCACACAGTTTGTAGGATGTGCAATTTTTAAAATCATTTTTAAAAGGTTAATATTTATTGAATAACCATATAGTACATTTTTTATTTTAGAAAAAATAAACTAAAACAGTGCTATTTTTTAAAATTAAACAATTAACCTTTAAAAATAGAGACTTAAAATGAGACGTAAAATCCCCCATCTTTTTTATATATGGAGTACCCTATCTTCATAATTGCCAAATATGGTGGCAGGGTCTGGACTGGTGATTTCATTGGCATAAAAAAACTCACTCACTCAGATTAGGTCAGGTCAGCATTATTTTTATAATTGAGGAATTCTAGAAAACTAAAAGGTGACTTACTGAGGGTCTCACAGCCAATATATGAGAGAGCAGGGTCCTGACTGTCAAGAAAAACACACACTCAGTAATTTCAGGAGGGATGGGCATTAAGGGGAGCACTGTAGGAAGATGACAGGAAGGGCCCCTTAGTAGGAGGTCACACCTGAGTTGAGCTTTGGAGGGACCTGGGGATTCCAAGAAGCAGAGATGGGATGTAAGGGCATTCTAAGCATAGGAACTGTGGGGTGGGGGGGTACATGGAAGGTTGTGCCCATAGAAAAGTAAGTCCATTTAGTTATGATTGAGAAATGGTGGGAAAAGGAAGGCAGAAGCAGTCTGGAAAAGAGGAGGAATCCTGATTGTGAATTGAAAAGCGTAATGGGAGAGCTAGGGAAACCTTTTAAGCATTAGCTGCCATGGGCCTTAGGAATAAAGATTTACCAGCTCTCTGTTGGGAATGGGCATTGAGCTTGGTTGTCAGGAGTACCTGGCATCAAAGCCCTTCCCAGATACTTGCCAGTTTTGTGACTTTTAGCTAGTCGTGTCTTAAGCTTTCTGTGCCTCAGTTTCCCCTTTTAAAATTGGGGATTGGGTAATAGATTCTGGGCCCCGTTTTAGTTTTGACTCTGGCATCATAATCCTGGAATAAGAGAGAAAAGAGGGCCTGTCCTCAGAATCTAATCCTGAATCTACAGCAGTAGTTCTTGGTGTTGTGGTCCCCTTTGACAGTGTGGAGAAGCTCATCGACCCCTTCTCAGAATAATGTTTTTCAATCCATATGATCAAGTTCATATTATTCCAAAAGAAACCAATTATCTCAAAATAGCAATTAAATTTTTTAAAGAATTTAGAAACGTCTTCCCAATCTCTAGCTAGAAATTTTTGGAGTGTCTGGACATAGGTCTAAGAACTTCTGATCTAGTGATCAATTCTGATGGACATGGCTATGGCTCTCTTCAACAATGAAATGTTTCAAACCAGTTCCAATTGTTCATTCAGTGAAGAAAGCCATATACACCCAGAGAGAGGGATATGAGATGTGGACCACAACATATCATTTCCATGATCTCTATCCATGTTTGCTTGCAGTGTGTTTCCTTTATCTGATTTTTCTTTATTGTAGTTACGATTTTTCTTGCATAACAATGATAAGTCTGGAAATATGTATACAGATATTCTATTTGTCAAGTATTTTAACATAATGAATATGTAGTGGATATCCTGCCATCTAGGGAGGGATGGAAAGTAGGGAGGAAAAATTTGTAACAGAAAGCTTTGTAAGGGTTAATGTTGAAGAATTACCCATACATATGTTTTGCAAATAAAAAGTTTTAATTTTAAAAAAAGAACTTCTGATCTAGGAGCAACTAGATGGCATAGTAGATAGAGCACTGGCCCTGCAGTCAGGAGGACCTGAGTTCAAATCTGGCCTCAGACACTTTACACTTCCTAGCTGTGCAACCCTGGGCAAGTCACTTAACCCCAATTGCCTCAGCAATAAATAAATAAGTAAAAAAACAAACAAATAAATAAACAAATAAAATTTAAAAAAAGAATCATAGCTGTAAGGTACCCAAAAATAAGATCCAAGGCTTTGGGGCAAGGGTTGCTGGTGTCTCAAGGCAGCAGAGTCCCGTGGACGGCATGAACTGAGATGCATGAGACAAAATGAAAGAGGAGAATGGGAGAGTGGAGTTGAGTTGGAATCAGTATAATGAATCATCCTGCCACCAAAAGGGATGAGAAGGAGGGAGGTTGGGGGCCAGGGTTCAAGCTGACCAGGGCAGCGAGCCAAGAGTGTGCTTTGTGCCAAGCCTGGGAACTGAACTCCACACTGTGAGCTGGTTGTTCCAGGCAGGAAGAGGAGTTAATGGGACATCTGGCCCCACCTGGGTTTCTGAGCCAGAGCATCCTCTTTGAATGTGAAGGTTGAGAATTGTCCTCCACTTGGACACTGGGTTCCTTGGGCCTCTTGAGGCATGACTTCCTCCACCTCCCTGCAGTTCTTGTTGTCCTTCCATAGTTCATGCCCTGCTGAGCCCCAGTTCAGGGTCACTCCCATCTTCTGCCCTTCTCCTTACTCCCTCCTGAGCTGTTGAAATTTACTGGATTTGGGCCCTGAAAAAACATGGACCGCATCCTGAAAAATGGTAGACCATATCCAGTGAAATGCCCAATTCTGTAAACCCTGCCTCTAGCACCTCCCATATCCCCACAATTCTCTTCCCTCATATGGCACTCCTTTAGTCTAGGCTCTCATCATCAGAGATAGAATGTCCTCTGAAACCAAGAAGATCAACTCACTGTGTGACCTTGGATAAGTCACTTAGTCTCTCAGATGAAAATGCAGAGAACTGCATGGGTTCATGGAGTTCCCTCACTTGGGAGTTTCCTGTATCAATGAAGTGTTCCTATATCACCTCTCACTGCGACTTTTGTTTTAGCTTCTTAGATGATGTTCCTGCTTCTATTCTCTCCCCACTCTAATCCATCACCCACAGCTATTAAAATAATTTTTATTAATGCTTTGGCGTGTCCTCGTCATGTCTGGACTCAAACAGCCCCCAATACCTCCTGTTGTTCAATTGTTTCATTCATGTTCAACTCTTTGTGACCCCATTTGGGATTTTCTTGGCAGAGATACTGAAGTGGTTTGCCATTTCCTTCTCCATCTCATTTTACAGAGAAACTGAGTTAAACAGGGTTAAGTGATTTGCCCGTGGTCACATATCTAGTAAGCATCACAAGGTCAGATTTGGAGTCCTTCCTGACCCCAGTGCTCTATCCACTGCACCACTTAGCTGCCCCCATCTCCCTATACCTCTAGGATAAAATATAATTAAAACCAGTGACTTGCCCTGATGTTCAGAGCATATTAAATGGCATTAACTTGCCCTTCCAGCCATATTTTATGCTACTTCCCCTTCATGATTGAGAAATTTTAGTGAGTTGGGATGACTGGCACTTGCCCAAACTCACCCTGCCCTTCCCTCCTTCTCTGGCATTCAGGCATTCCTGGTACCTGGAAAGGATGTTCTTCCCATCTCTGCCTATGATGATCCTTCCTTCCTTCCTTTATTTCTTCTCTTCCTTGTACTTCCTTCTTTCCTTCCTTCCTTCCTTTCTTCCTTCTTTCCTTCCTTCCTTCCTTCCTTCCCTTCCTTCTCTTCCTTTCCTTCCCTTCCTTCCCTTCCTTCTTTTCCTTTGTTTCCTCTCTCCCTCCCTCCTTCCCTTCCATTTAAGTGGTACTTCTGTGAAACCTTTTCCCTTCTTTACGGTCCTTATCATTCCACAGTGTGTTACTTGGTGCTCTCCTTCCTGTCATCATATTGTCCTGTTCGTTATACTTTTCTGTGTACATGTATTTTCCTTTCTAGTTGAGCATTAGTTGAGTCATTATTTTTATGAGATTGTGGAGAGCTGGAATACACCTTAGAGGCCATCAAATCCAATTTCCTTATTTTACAGGAGAAACTGAAGCTGAGATAGGTTAAATGACTTTCTCAGGGTCACATTGTAACTTTCTGAGACAGGGTTGAATGTTTCTTGCCCTTCTGAGGCACTTAAAAGGTACTTACGTGCTTGTTGATTGATAGATGGGCCAGAGCAATGACAATGATTAACTTGTGCTTTAGGAAATTGATTATGACCAATGTGTGGAGGATTGATTTGACCAGGGAGAATTTCAAAGCTGGGAGTCCGTTAAGAGGCTGTTGAAGTGTTGAGGGTGTTAACTAAGATGGTAGCCATGGGAATAGAGAGCAGATAGATTGGGTAGTTGTGGTTTTTGGCAACTAGTTGGATGTGGGGGAAGGCAGAGAAGAAAGAGTTGAGAACTCAATCCTTCCAGCCACTGTCCTTTAAAAACAGCAGCCAACCTTTCTCCCCTTTGTCAAGTGATCGATTCCTCCTCATTGCCTTCTTAGTCCTTCTTTAACTTCTTATGACCTGGCTTCCTTCTCCATCATTCTGTTGGAATTTAATTTTCACGGGAAACTTCTGCTAATAACCTGGGCTAATAACCTCCACCTACAGCTGGGAGTCCCAGAGATGATGATCAAAAGGGATACAGACAGATTCGAACAATAAGAACTTGGTGATGTTTCTGGTCGACAATGTCCCCTCTAGCAGTCATACTCTCTGGCCCTGTTCTCCCCTCCCTTCCTCCTCAGTCCTGGACTGAGTATTTTCCTGAGAAAATAGAATCCTAGATTTAAAGTTGGAAGAGACTTAGAGGCCATTGAATCCAATCTCCTCATTCTACATGACTTCTCTCTACTCGTTATTATTCTGTGCCTCCTCAAGAAATTGGCAGAGAAAAGAGATAATGCACTCAATTATCCACATGGGGAAACTGAGTCTGAGAAAGGAGAAATGATGTGTTTTGATCACATAGCTCATGTCAGAGGAAGGATTTGAATCCAGGGTTTCCTGGGTGTGTGTCTGGCAGCATCCCTGCCCCATGGAAGATATTGTGGCGCAGTGACACATAAATACTTGTATACACACATACACATAAATATTATATCAAAATATATTTATTTATACATATACATCTCATTTGAGCCTTACAGATATCTTCCACAGTAGGGAGTTGAGGTATCATTTCCCCTATTTTAGAGAGTGGAGGCTCTATTAAAGAAGGCTTTGCCCAAGGTCATGCTGCTGATAAGTCTGAGAGACAGGCTAAGGATGGGTTCTATCGTTGATAAACTGTGTGACTTTGTGCAGGTTCTTCCTCTCTAGCTTTCCATTTTTCCCTCTGTTAAGTGGGAGCTTTGGATTAGACTAGAATAATAATTGGGACAGGGAACCAATGGTCAGAGGTAAAATGGAGGGTGGTGTGGTCTCAGAGAGCTGTCTGACAGGAGTCAGAGGGCTTAGGATGGGGACTATTGGGAAAGCACGGTTGTGTTGGTAGAGTGGGATGTCAAGGTCATGGCAGATCTGTCCATTGGCCTATTGGCCCACATCTCCACTGCTCCAGGTCCCAGGATCTCCCAGTATATGTGCAATGTGTATCATTGTACTTTTAAAAAAAAATTACAGCCTTTTTATTTTCAAAATATGTACATGGATAATTTTTGACATTTACCCCTATAAAACCTTGTGTTCTCATTTTTCCCTTCCTTTCCCATAACCCCTCCCCCAGGTGGCAAATGAGCCAATATATATTAAACATGTGCAGTTCCTCTATACATATTTCCATAAATATCATGCTGCACAAAAGAAAAATCAGATCAAAAAGGAAAAAAATGAGAAAGAAAACAAAAAGCAAGCAAATAACAAAAAGTGAAAATACTATGAGTATCATTGTACTTTAACACTTAAAAGTTCTAGAGTTGAAACAAAACAGAACCAAGAATACATTGTACACAGTAACAACAAGATTGTGCGATAATCTTCTATGAAAGACTTCTTGGATCACTGGTCCAGTGATCCAATAAACTTTGGATAAAAAACACCATCAGCATCCCAGAAAGAGACCTATGGAGATTGAGAGTAAATCCACACACGCTATATTCATTTTTTTTTCTTTTTCCCCCCTCTCCTGTGGCTTTTCCCTTTTGTTCCAATTTTTCTCTCCCAACATGATTCATATAGAAATGTGTATTATAAAAGTTAATATATACCAGAAAAAATAAAACCATTAATAAATTTCTTAAAAATTCTAGAGTCACATCTAGAAAAGGCCTCAGAGATCATTAAGATGTGACTCTCATTCTCTCATTCTAAGTTGCCTGGAGATCATTGGCCTTGAGCCCAGTGACCCAGTGGGGGTTCTCAGAGGGTCCCCATCAGTTGTTGAGTGCTTCCCCACTGGCGCCTATGCAACAGTGGATGTTCACTGCCCCTATGCAATGAGGATTTATTTAAATGAGAAGAATCTTCCAAAAAATCATCCTAGTATTTAGAAGAATTGCAAACATTTAATCTATATCGGATTGTTTGCTGTCTGGGAGAGGGGAGAGGTAGAGAAGAGGAAGAAAAATTTGGAACATAAGATTTTGTGAAGGTGAATGTTGAAAACTATCTTTGCATGTATTTGGAGAAATAAAAGATTATTATTTATTTTAAAAGTAGGGGTTACATTTTGTCAAAATTGTTCTTTGTATCTGTTGAAAAATCATGATTTTTTATTCTGATCACCAATAGGAGCTATTGTGTTCATGGTTTTCCTGATATTGAATCAACTTTGTATTTTTTGTTGATTATAACCTGGTCGTGATGTATATTTTTAAATATGTTGCTGTGGCTTCTCTGGTAATATTTTGCTCTTTTTTCTTAGTTGAAAATTTTGGGGATGTTGGTCTCTATTTTTCTGTCTCTCCTTTTGTTTTCCTGCTTCAGGATTAGATCATATTTGTACCATCAAGTAAATAGCTTTTATAGTGTTAGAAGTGATTGCTTTTTGAATTTTTGGTTAAATTCACTCTTAAATCTATGTAGTTGGTTTGGGGGATTTTTTCTTTGGGAGTTTGTATGTGAACTGTTCAATTTCTTTTTCTGAAATTGGTTTATTAAAATTTTTCTACTTAAAAAACTCTCAAGTCATCATAATTATTTCCTGTAAATTTCGTGTATTAAAAGCTGAGCTTGGGATATATGTTATCTTTCCAGTGTGTGTCTGGATTTATTTGTTTTTTCATTTTAGGGAGTGGTACTGTGATTAGATTCTGATTAATTTCTTTCCAGGAGATTTGGGACTTACTCCTCCCCAATTCCGTATATCCTCCCAAACAAAGGCAATCCTGATACACTCTCAGCCAATCTTGCCTTGTTACCAATGCTAATGTTTACCTTTTACCTTTCACCTTTGGTGTCAGCCAGACCATTTTCAGATAAAGTTCTCTTTAAGGATCTTCTGATACTTTGTCTTTTCTTCCATTTCCTTTTCATCCTTTCCTTCTTCTCCTTTCTTTCCTCTTCACATCCTGATCCTTATAGTATTCCCATTCTTTTTGACTTTGTCCTACTCCTTCTTTTCCCCCTTTTCTCTTCTTGCCTTTTTTTTGCTTTTTTTCCTCTTCCTTTTCTGTGTTCCTTTCATTCATCTCCTTTCTGTACCTTCCTCTTCCCTCTCTTCCTTCTCCTTGTCTTCCATTTTCCTCTCTTCCTTCCCTCCTTCTTCTCCTTCTCTTTCTTCCTGTCATCTTTCACCTCCATCTTTCTCCCCCTCCCATCTCATCCTTTTCCTTCTCATCCTTCTTCTCTTCCTTTACCTCCATCTTCCTCTCCTCCCACCTTCTTTCTCTCCTTCCCTTTCTTCCTTTCTTCACTCTCTTCTCTTCCTCTCCCACTTTCTCTTTTTCTTCCCTTCCTTCTCCTTTATCTTCCTTTCCTCTCACCTTTCTCTTTCCCATCCTTCTTCTTCTTTTACTTCATCTCCACTTTCCTCTCCTCCCACCTTCTTTCTCTCCTCATCCTTTTTTCCCTTTTCTTTTTTTCTCTTCCTCTCTTCTCACCTTTCTTTCCTTTCCATCCTTCTTCCTCTTTTCCTTTATCTTCTTTCTCTCTTTCACTTTCTTTTTTCTCTTCTTCCCCTCCTCCTTCTCTTCTTCTCTTCTATCTTCTTACTTTCTCACCTTTTTTCTCTCCTCCTTCCCCTCCTTCTCCTTCTTACATCTCCCATCTCCCTTTCCTTGTCTTCATCTGGAAGGAGAGGCCTCGTACCCCTGCTTCTCTCTGCTCCCATTACTATTTTTTCTACTCTGCCTCCAATTTTAGGACTTTACCTCAGTCCTTTCCCTTTTCTCCTTTTCTTGATCTTATCAATCAACCTTTCCCTTCTTCTTCTTCATGTATAATGAGGCAAGTGGATTCTATAATTAGGATCCTAAACCTGGGATCAGGAAGATCTGAATAAAAATCCTGCCTCTGATACCTACTAGCTGTATGATCCTGGGAAGTCACTTAACTGCTTTCTGCCTTAGTTTCCTCAATTCTTAAACCAGGGTAGTAATAGTATCTACCTTCCAAGATATTTCTGGGGCTAAAATTGATATTTGTAAAGCACTTTTCAAATTTTCAAGTATTATATAAAAATAAGCAGTTATCACTGATTATCACTGATAATAACAAAAATCATCAATGATGGTTTTAATAAGAATTATTACTAATAATGATAACAGCTAGCACATTGATCGATTACATTTTACAACTTTGCAAATTATTATTAATGATAACAATAGCTAGCATTTATACTGATATGTAGCATTTACAAAAGGTTTAAAAATATTATTATTGATGATAACAATAGTTAGCATTTATATAACACCTACTGTGTGTCAGGTACTGTGCTAATGGCTTTACCAATATTACTTTATTTGATCCTCTCACAACAAGCCATGAGGGATAGCTACTATTGTTATCCCCATTTTAAAGTTGGTGAAACTGAGGCAGTCAGGCTAAGTGGTTTGTTCAAGGTCATATAGGTATTAAATATCAGAAGCTGTATTTTAATTCAGATCTTTTTGACTCATAACTCTATCCTTGGTATTATCTACAAGCTTATTTAACAGCAAAGGCTTTGTGTTCATTTACTAGTCAGCTAAGTGGGACTCTTCATGTTTGCTTTTTTCAGGTATATGTGGCAATTACTCACTTTCTTTATGTTGTTTCTTTTAGTGACCCGTATGGGGCAACAGAACACAGCTGGGTTGCAAAAATTAGAAAGAAACTTCCACTGATGTGCTCCAAGCTGGGTTTGAGAGATCAGATTCTGGTGGGGTCAGCCCTGCAGACTAGTGCTGGTATAGACAGACTGGCCAGTCTTTGTTCATCCAGTGTGGAGTGTGGGAGCGAATAGGCAGGCAGGTCTCCAGGGAGCAGCCCAGGGGCTCCCTTCCAGGCTGGTCTAGGTTTAATCATCTGTCTGGGGCTGCTTTCCCTCTGTGTTCTGTGATCCTGGCTACCAGTCCCTCTGGGAGAGCTTGTCAGGAGCTCCTGGGGCCATTTCCGCAGACTTCAAGTATCTGCCTAGGAGTCTGTAGAAGAACTTGTGTTTCTCCTGAACCAAAGCCGTGACAGTGACTTTTAGCCTACAGCCAGGTGTACCTCTGATTTTCTGGGACTCGACTCTATCCGCCATCCCAGGGAAGGGCTTGCCCTTTGAGAAGGCAATGGGAAGGGTAGAACCTAAATTCATGGAAGGTACTGCTTTTTTTTTTTTCTGAGATGGGAGTTGTCACTTACTGAGCAGAGCTGGCAGGCCTGATGCCCCATGGCCCAGAGAAGTGAGATTGAGTAAGTGCCTTCACATAGGGTGGAGCTTCCCAGTCCCAAATCTGTTGAGAAGAAAAAAAAATTAATGCACATAATTTTTTTATTGGAAGGGGATTCGAGAGCTGGGGTGGGAGGAGCCACTAGACAGTAGCCCCCAAACATGTTTATAGACTTACAACCCAAATCAAGTGGACTAACTGTTACCTGAGGTCATTTGGCTTCTCCAAGACTCTCAAATTTCCTCTGGTTGTAGGTTTTATTAGCTTTTAATCAAAGGCTACATTGTGAAATGTTTGGAGCCCAATTGGAATTCAACAAGAAAAACAGCTGAATTCAGAGAGAAGGGAGGGAGCAGAGGAGTTAGGGAGCTCAAAGAGAAAGGAAAGGAAAATGATTCAATCAAATGGTAACCTCCACAGCATTTGTCTGTGTGGCTTCCTTGGTGGAAAAGAGAAAAGCTGGGACAAGACAGGATGGAATAAAGGGAGAGGCAGGTTCAGGCCTTCCGATAGCCCTGGATCTCAAGGATCCAAGAAGGGTCTCCTAGTCTTAGGAAAAAGCCCGTGGGGAAGGATCTGGGTTGTAGCTTTGGCAGCCACTCACAGAATTGCTAACGGATGCCTCTCTGGCCCTGGAGAAGGCTGTGGAAACAGCTTTAGGGTCCAGGAGGGAGAGTAGAGTTGAATGCTGACTGGACTCTGGTTTCATGGACTTTATGTGAAGATGATGTAAATCAGAGGAGGTATTCTGGGATAAAGCAAGGCTGCTGGGTGGTTTCTTACAGTGAGGAGGTGAAATGGGCCTTTCTTTGCAGGGTTTGTGATTAAAAATGGCAGTTTGCATGAGTGTAGATGGGTGGCAGAATAGCGTTCCCAATACATTGATTCTTCCTCTAATTTGCTGCAGGGGAGAGAGTTCAAATTCTGGCCTGGCCCCTTAGTGACTTTAAGCGAGCCATTTCCCAGTTCTCTGGATTTGAATTTCCTTTCGTGTAAAAATATTGGGTTGGGCTTTTCAGTCATATCTGACATTTTTTGTGATTCCACTTGGGCTTTTCTTGGCAAAGATTTTAGAGTAGTTTTCCATTTCCTTCTCTGGCTCATTTGACAGATGAGGAAACTGAGGCAAACAAGGTGAAGTGACTTTCCCAGTGTCACCCAGCTAGTGTCTCAGACCAGTAATGAGTCTTCCTGACTCCATACCTGACACTCTTTCCACTGCATCATTGTGTCTGACCCAATTCCTGAGGTTTTATGGTTACTGGCAAAATTATTCTTGCCTCGATAATCTAGAAAATGTCCAGCTATGATCCTGACACTCTCACAAATCCTGATTGCAGTGGGGTACATGGGAAATAGCACTGCCAGCAGCTAGTAGGCCTAGAGCCCATGTACTTCTGCTATTCTCCTCCTTGGTAGACTTTTACATGGCACCCACCCCTTCTCCCTGGGTCTCTCTTTCCCCCTTTGTAAAGTGACTGCTCTCATGTATGTGTATGTATATTATATATATATGCACATATAGTATTATTACATAATATATAGTATTATGTTTCACTAAAGTTACACATTATTTTCCATTATAATTGGTTTCCTTCATAATGCTATGTAATTTGTACATTTAAAAACATTCTGGAAAGAGGTCCATTGACTTTTACTAGACAGCTTAAAGGGCCCATGACACAAAATAATAATAACATTAATAATAATTACTACTTATATAATGCCTTGAGGTTTGCAAATTTATAAATATTATCTCATTTTATCTTCTCAACAGCCCTGGGAAGATGATAGATATTATTTCCCCCATTTTAAAGATGCAAAAACCAAGGCAGAGTCACAGAGGTAATAATTGTCTTGAGTCTGGATTTGAACTCAGGTTTTTCTGACTTCAGGTAGCTCTCTCTGCTGTACCACTATTGTAAAATTCTAAGTTGCAGACTGGGTGTTGATTTACATGGAGAGGTATTCTCCCTAGTGAGAGTCCTCTGCACTAAACAAAATGCAGAGCTGGTTTAAAAGAAACAAAAGTGCGTGGAGTATATGTGAGCTCCTGTAGGCCCTAGAGAGTCATTTTTTATCCAGAACAGTGAAACTTTAGCATTGTGTATTCTCATGATGGCACTGAGCAGAGTGCTCCCTGATGGGAAGTCCTTAATTTTTCTGTATATTTTAATCTTTTTCTTGCCCTGTTTTCTTTTCTTTTATTGGTGTTAAAATGGAAAATTTGCTATATGTTTTAATTTCTGACTATTTATTTCACATATATATATATATATGTATATGTATATATAATTAATCACAGAAGGCCCTGATAACTCTTTCGAAGCAATCAGATGTGTAGAGTAGGTATGGAATAACAACTCAAGGATTTTTTGAGAGATAAAAATATTTTGGCCATGAGATAATGAAAGATGATTCCATTGAGCACATATCTTGTGATAGGCTGAAAGAATCAGATGCATCTCTGATCCTAGGTACAAAATAACTGTCCAGTTTGGAGTGACTAAATTGGTTGAGGACTCCAAGGTCTAGGATATATTTAAGAGGTAGACCCTTGTGTTTTTACCAATTGGGCATCAAGAAAGTGTGGAATGGACAGTCTGCTCAGAGGGACCATTACTCTCCCTCCTCCATTAACTTTGGACCACTAAGTAAATCACATATCTAGCCAAGGGCGGAGAAATATGCATTGTGGACCAATAGGGACAAAAATAGACAAATACACTTACTGATGATATACGAAGATTTTCACTCAGCAGGAACTTTCAACACCCCTTGGACCTGCAAAGTCCTGGTTAGGGATACTAAAGAGACACTGGGAGTCTGCTAGAACACATTAGCTAATAGTAACTTCATGAAGACTCAATAAAGGAACAGAAGAGTTTCTTGTAATCGGGAACTTTGGCCACATACGTCCAACCTGCTTGCGACATGTCCTATGTTTGCTATTCTTTTGTCACCGTGCCTCATTACCTTTATACTTTTAAGTATGAGCCCACTCTCCCCAGGACTTTGTGTGTACAAGGGAAAGTGTACCCCTGATTTGGGGAAAATACTAGCAATTTCTTATTAAATTATCTTAGCTAAATTTTCCTTTCTGAAGGCTAATTAAGTATGGCTGACAGGAAATGCACTAGTGGGGGCTTGTGATGGATATTCCTAGAAACCCCATTCCCTTAGATTTATACCTAGAGTCCTGAGGGAAGCAATAGATAGTTGCTCTCTGGAGACCCAACCTAGAAGTGAGTACTTATTTGGGGGAATGGTCCCTGGGTTTTATTACAGCGGTAGGTGTTATGATGCCTTTTTCTCCATAGTATAAGCTTCTTGAAGTCAAAAACTGTTTAGCTTTTATTTTAGTGCTTCTAGTACCCAGTACAGCGTTTAGGACATAATAGGCATTTAAGAAAAACTTGGTCATCATTCACATTGATTTCATGATATGCCATGTTTATTTCCTGTAGAGATTATAATAATGTAGTATGTGGTTCCCACCCCCATTAAAATTTGGATAGTCCTTTATGGCACATGGTAGGATTTGAATCGGGTTCTTTGGAAATCCAAGGAGATATGATGGGGCTCTGTGCAACGTCCACTGAACCTGGAATTTGAAGACCTAGATTCAAGTATTTGTTCCATCATTCATTATCAGCATCGCCTTCGATGAACCACTGAACTTCAGCATCTCACTTTTCCTTCTATAAACTGAGCCAATGATACTTCTCATAGCACCTACTTAGAAGTCTTGCTGGGAGGACTAAATGAAAAAAAATATTTGGGAAATCCCTTTGTAACTGTGAAGAGCTATTGAAAGTCACTTTATTTGTGTCTACTGCTCTTCATTTGACCTATTCTGAGAACAGGAAAAAGAAAGTCATACACTCAGAGTGTAGTTGTATCTTCCTGAGTCTATTTTAGGGATTAACATCTATCTTTTCCAAAACACTTGGAAGTGATGTCACTGTAATCCTCTAGCCATCTAGTGTAGTTGAATTTGGTCCAAGCGTGATATCGGGACTTTTTTTTAAGGCTAATGGATATATTTCAGTCTGGTCTGTGTCAGACCAGACCCTTAGGCTTCCCTGGAGTAGCCTTGAAGTTTCGGATTTAAGCCAAGACATCCCAGCAGTTTGGATGATGGCCAAATGTGTATTTATGAGAAGAAGAAGAAGAAGAAAAAAGGCAACACAGTCATGTTTTAGAGGGGCAATGCATCATCTTGGAGAGAACTGGATTTGGGGTTAGGAGAGAAGTTGTTGTTATTGTTGAGCCTTTGGTTCCATGATACCATTTGGGGTTTTCTTGGCAAAGATCCTGGATTGGATTCCCATTTCTTTCTCAGGCTTATTTGACAGATGAGGAAACTGAGGTAAAAAGGTTAATAAGCATCTGAGGTTGTTTTTGAACTCAGGTCTTTTTGACTGCAGGCCTAGTACTCTATCTACTATACCACCTAGTTGCCCCTAGGAGAGAAGAACCGAGTTTGATCCCATTCATCCTATGAAACGTAATAGTTTTCCAATCCTATGCAGTTCTCTTCCCCTCTTTAAGCCTCACCTTTCCTTTTCCATAAGATGATACTAATGTTAATCATGTTACTTGATGAACAAGGTTATTATCCAAATGAGATAATTTATGTAAAATGATTTACATTTGATTGGCCTTTCCTTTCCAAGAATGGTAGTATTTTACGGTGCTTCTGGAGCAAGAGGTTAGAAAGCTGGGAAGAGGGAAAGAAGCCTCTGTAACATGAACGTAACTGTTAGATAACAGCCTGTTGGATTTTAGCTGGCCTGGTTGTGGTAAAACCTTCCCAATCTGAAATACATAATAGGCTGGAGCTAGGCTTGGGTTCTGGAGCATGATGGGTAGAATAACTGTGTGTTGGATATCGGTCAGATATGTCAAGTCTAGAAGTGCTTATGAAACCCCTAGTTTGTTCTAGACACTGTGCTTATAGAGAAAGGAACAAAGCCTGCCCTTGAGGAGCTTAATTCTAATGAGAAAGATAACATGCAAGCAACTGTACAAACAAGATAAATAAAAGGCAAATGGGAGATAATCTCAAATGAAAGGCACTAGGATTTTTTTTAAACAATAGTTTTTTTTTAATTTTCAAAATATATGCAAATAGAGTTTTCAACATTCACTCTTGCAAAACCTTGTGTTTCAGATTTTTCTCTCTCCCTTCCCCTCACTTCCTCCCCTAGACAGCAAGTAGTCTAATACATGTTAAACATGTGCAATTACAAATATACATATTTCTACATTTATCATGCTGCACAAGAAAAATAAGATCAAAAAGATAAAAATTGGGAAAGGGGGGGAAAGCAAGCAAACAACAATAATAAAAACGGTGAAAAGACTTATGTTGTGATCCACATTCAGTCTCCATAGTTTTCTCTGAGTGCAGATGGCTCTTTCATCACAAGTCTGAATCACCTCATTGTTGAAAAGAACCAGTCCATCAGAGTTGATTATCACATAATCTTCTTGTTGCTGTTGTACAATGTTCTCCTGGTTCTGCTCATTTCATTTAGCATCAGTTCCTGTAAGTCTCTCCAGGCCTCTCTAAAATCATCCTGCTGATAATTTCTTATAGAAAAATAATATTCCCTAATATTCATATGTTATAGCTTATTGAGCCATTCTCCAATTGATGGGCATCCTTTCAGTTTCCAATTTCTTGCCACTACAAAAAGGGCTGCCACAAACATTTTTGCACACGTGGGTACTTTTTTGAAAGGCACTTAAGATTAAGGAAGTCTTGGAAGGCCTTCTTGTGAAAAGAAGATAGTCCAATCATTGGTGTGAAGCTTAGGGTACTAGGGCAGAACACGAGTTGGATGTGGAGGCTGGAATCCAAGTATATTGGTCAGTTTCGCCTATCCAACGGAAATGAGGAACCGATATACTGTGAGTCATTAAGGACAAATCCAAAGAGGTAATAATGATCCTCTGATTGTCATCATGTCACCAGAAGGAAGGAGAGGCCGTGGCCCCAGTGGATAAGCGTCATCAAGGAAAGAGAGATGCTAAAAATAGAGGTACAGGGGGCATCTAGACTGAAAGGAAAGCTCCTAGTGTCCAGTTCAGTCAATGGAAACAGATACACACTGAGGTCTATGAACTGTTGAACCCATTTAAGGCAAGCCTATGTAAGGACAGCAATTAAATGGGCTGATGTGAACTTCAAAATGAGGCATTTTTTACAACCCTCTCACCTTTGGCTCTCAAAGGTGTTCTTTCCTTCCTGGATTCAGATTGCTGGCTAAAACTGAGCACCTAAGTACCTACACCTCATCCCTGCATGTGTGTAGCCAGCAGCAGGTGGACAGCAGTGGCTGCTGAGTAACATGGATGATGTCAATGCAGGGAACTGAATCTAGCAGTATGGCACCCACCAAAGGTCATTAAGGGCAGGGGCAGTAGATAGGATGTCAGGAGAGGAGAGCATACATAACAGGAGTCAGCAACACAGCAGACAAGCAGGCAGCAGAGTGTCAGAGAAACGGCAAAATGTAACAATCAAAAGCAGAGGAAAAGAGACGGGATTGACATCGGAAAAGAAATTCCTGAATATATTCAATATCAATAGCCCTTGCTTCTCCACATATCCCTTCCTATAGGACACAAGTCAATTCCGGTGAAGTGCCTCCATGTTTGTAAGTGGAAACAAGTGCTTTACATCTTGATCGAGGTTGAGGAATATAAGGGAAACCAATATATTAACTTCTAGTGAAGAAATCTTGACAAGAGCATTAGATTCTTGTTGGGCATGGATAAGTGATGGGATATTAAGTTAGTGTAAATAATCCGGTCAATCATTCCAACAACAAATATTTATTAAATGCTTAAGCAGCTCACTTATGCCTTTTCTATTAAATACATCTATAAGCATGGAAATTTAATAATGTTTTAGTTACATTTTCATAGTAGCATTAGGAAAAATGTCAGTGAAAACAAGATTTAAACAGAGCGCATTGGTGCTGCTTCTCACCAATCTGTATTGCTTGTAATTACTGTGTAGCTGAATTGTCGATTTACTTTCTGCCTTTCCCATTTGTAGTAAGTAGGTTGAATCTATTTAGAGCTTCCCTTAGTTTTTCAAATACTCCTTTGGCAGATAAAACCTGGCTCCAGATAATTTGGCATCCAGAGTCTGCGTTCAGCCACTTTGGCTTCTGTCCCCTCCCTTGCTCTGATCCAGGGACATCATTCTGCCCATTTACAGTTTGAAAGATAGTTAGGGGGGAGGGGGGTGTTAAGTTGCCTCTTGATTTTTAAGCAGCATTTTACTGATCTTTTCATTCCCAGATGACAAAGAGAAAATGGGGGGGGGGGAAGAATCTTTAATGTGTATTTCTCTACTTTTGTAGTTCACAGGTTGTTTCAAAATAGTTTTGCAAATAATATTAAATATAAGACTGAAATGGTGAAATGCAGTGGTTAAGAGATTTCCATATTCCCTTCCTCATTCCTTTATTCAGCAAATACGCTGTGTTAGATACAGTGCAAAATGCTAGGGAGAGAAAGGCAAAAAGAAAATTGTGTCTGTCCTCCAGGAACTTATAGTTCTGTTATATAGGGGAGGTATGACATGATGAATTATTACAAAGGCAAATGTAAAATAATGGGGTCAGTTGCTACTAAGCACTGGGTGGGGGAGAGGAATCAGAAAAGATATCCTGTAAGAAATGGTACTTGATGAGCAAAACCAAGAGAACATTGTACACAGGAACAACAAGATTATGTGATGATCAAGTGTGATGGACTTGGCTCTTTTTAACAATAAGGGGATTCAAGGCAATTCTAATAGTCTGTGATGCATCCAGAGAGAGAACTATGGAGATTGAATGTGGATCCAAAGCACATAGTATTTTTCCTTTTTTTTGTTGTTTGTTTGTTTGCTTGTTTTTTTTCTTGTTTTTTTTTCCTTTTGATCTGATTTTTCTTGCACAGAGTGATTAATGTGGAAATATGTTTAGAAGAATTTAATATGTTTAATTTATATGGATTGCTTGCTGTCTTAGGCTGGGGGAGAGGGGAAGAGGGAAGGAGAAAAATTAGGAACATAAGGTTTTGCAGGGGTGAATGTTGAAAACTGTCTTTCCATGTATTTTGGAAAAAATGAAATACTTTTGAAAAAACTTTTTTGGAAAAAAAGAGAAGTGGTCCTTGAGGGGGCAGCCGGGTGGGTGTTGGATAGAGCATTGGCATTGGAGTCACAAGCACCTGAATTCAAAACCTCAGACACTTATTAACTGTGTGACCCTGGGCAAGTCACTTAGCTGCAATTGCCTCTCCCCACCCCCCCAAAAAAAGAAAGAAAAAATGGTATTTGAGCTGATATTTCAAGGAAACTCAGAATTCTGAGAGGCAGAAATGATGAGAAAAGTATAAGCCGGATATGGAAGATAACTTGTGCAATGAGGAAGTGGTAGAATTTGGGAAGACTGGCTCTTTGTCTTCTCCCAAATCTTTTAAACATATTAAACAGGACACATTTTTTTTATCTGATAGGTGATGGTTTCCCTTTTTAAAATGAAACTGGTTTTTGGGTGGGATTTAACCAACATTGTATTGGGTGCCTTTAGCCTAAAGCCAATGAGGTGTTGCTTTCTGAGATAGTCGGGGACATCTTATCATCCTCTACAGCTTAGGGTAAGGAAGTGAGTATAGTGGAAGGGCTTGAGGAAGCTTTCACGTAACAAGGCTCTAGACAGGGCTCTGATAGTGTTGGTCTTCTCTTTTCCTCCTTTCTTTAAGTAATCGCTTACTCAGAGTTGTGGTCAAGGCTTGATTTAGTATTATCTCTAGATTACATCCAGTCAAACTTGGCGTATATCCAGAATCCAAATCTGGGGTTCTTAGCCTAATCTCCATGAAATCAGTCTTTTCAAAATTATTTTGATGAGCATATTTCAGTAAAATTGCTTTCCTTTATATTTCTAGGTATTTTATTTTTATGCATAAAAATGTTATTCTGAGAAGGGGTCCATAGATTTCACCAGTTTGCCAGTGGGGTCCATGACCCAAGAACTCCTGCTGTAAGTTGAAGTTGGGTGTGGTAGAACTGCTAGCCCCATCTCCTTTTGCTTCTTCACTTTTCCCTTCCTATTGCCCCTCCCTCACTCCTTCCTGCCATATTATCCATTTCCTTATCTCACCACCACTTGGGAGTCTGCTCTCTGGAGGCAACATACAGAGCCATCTTTGGGTTCAATTGTTGGTCCAATGGGTAGGAGTGAAACAGCTTTATCTGGAGAAGTTATGTTGTTTGCCATAGTTTAATCATTTTGGATCAGTCTGGTTATCTCTTTGGTTATCCTGAACTTTCCCAATTGGTTCTACCTTGCCTTTACTAAGAAGCTTTATGCATTTTCCTCCTATTTTCCTCCACTAAATTAGCCAGCCATCCCTCTTTTTTTACTCTACAGTGCATTACACTGTACGGTTGTATATTTGATGAATATTTGTGTGATGAATTTTACACAGTATCCCCCTCCCCCATATCTCTGTGATACAATAACAAGGGCCTCCTTGTTGCTCCTCAGACAATACACTCTATCTCACGACTCCATGTATTTTCTCTGGCTGTTCCCCAGGCGTGGAATGCTCTTCCTTCTCTTCCCTGCCTCCTGGCTTCCTTCAAGCTCCAACTCAAATCCCACCTTCTGTGAGCCAGCTTTCCTAATTCCCTTTAATTCCAACACCTTTCCTGTCTTGATTATCTCCAGTTTACCTGATCTATATTTTTCTTACATGTTGTCTCTCTCTCCCTCATTAGATTGTGGGACTGTCTTTTCCCTTTCTTTGTTTCCCCAGCACTTAGCCTAGCACCTGGCACACAGTTGGTACTTAATCAATGTTATCTTTTACATTTCTGTATATCCTGTACCCCAGCTTAAATTCTGTGCTCTTAGAGTCGATGGAGAATGCCTTCATTCCCAGCACATCATCATATGCAATTCTATACCTTCGTTTTCCACACTTTTAATTTCCATACTTTAATATTTCCATGACTCACCCTCTGTTTTTTTAAGATGAAGAAACTTCAATACCATCTTTTTATGAAGCTTTTTCTCATTTCTCCAACTGCCGACACCCTCCCTCCCAATCTACCTTCCATTTAATTATTTTGCATAAGTTTGTATTTATTAACTTTATATTCATGTTGTGTGTATTTGGAGTCCCTCCCCTCATTAGAATGTTAGCTCCTCGTGAGAGGGGTTGATTTTATTCTTTGCACTTGTCTCACCAATGCCTAGTACATAGTAGGTGCTTTAATGAATGCTTTTGGACAGATTGAGCCTTTGGAGCAAGATCTTTGTCATTGTTCATCTTTGTCATCTCAGCCCCTGGGTGGGAAAGTATTTTACGTCTAATAAGTACTTGATACGTGTTTGAAATGGAAGGAAAATGGAAGCCAGGAGCTCATTGTAAGATGATCCAGGAAAGCCAGGCTTCTGCGTATTACACTATCTCATACTTTTATGAACATGGTGATGGTTCTGTATGGATGATTTTCCTGCATCCGCTTATTTCGCCCTGCATCTGTTCATGTCTTTCCATGCTTTTTAGAATTCCTCCTACGAATCCCTCATCATCCAGCAATGTTCCAACGGGAATTCCCTTGCACCCACCTGAATGCTCCAACAGCACCGGCTTTAAGAGCCTCAGTTGTAAAGGTGTGTAAGTGGAATGACCCTGGCCAGAAGACAAGACATATCCTGTCACCAACTGGGATTTTTCTGCCTCGCACTGTATGACTTTGACATAATATAATGATGTCAAGCCTTATTCACAAAGTGCCCATCTGAACTGTGCATCCCTCCTCCTTCTTAATGCTAGTGCCTTCCTTCTGAGATCCTCTTTATTTTATTTTGGATAGATTTTATTTGAATATAATTGTTTCCCTGTTATTCCCCTGCCCCCTTAAATGGTAGACTGCTTAAGAGATGTGTGTGTGTGTGTGTGTGTGTGTGTGTGTGTGTGTGTGTGGCCATTCTTTATATCCCCAGCACTTCATTGCCTGGACTATTGTAGGTGTTTAATAAATGCTTATTGACTGGTTTACTTCATTTGCCTGATTGCTGCATGTACGTCATAGAACAGATATTGAATTTCCTGGGCAAGAAGGTATCCAGGCTTTTAAAGCTAAAGTGAGAGTGTGAGCATCTACCCTGAAGTATTCTTCCCCCTCCACCCCATTTAGTTCCCTTGTGTTCTGTGAACAGCTTTTCTGGTTTCCTGTCTACTTTGGGATAGATTCTGAGTTCTCTGTTTACTCTCTAGTCTCTTGTCCACAAAGGGGCAGACCCATCTGGATACCCTCACATCCACGACCAGACAGATTCTTGGCTGCGGATACTCACTGTGAATGACATCTTCCTGGACTCTTGTGCATTAAGAGTCAGATCCCTGCCCACCTGTGCTCTGTCAGGACACTTTCTTAGCTTCCTACCCACTTGGGGATGATTCTCCAGCCTTTGGCTCTCACACCACTCCACCTATTAGTCCTAATTGATTTCCCCCACATGTGCTTTTGTTCACTCACTTCATCCACCTGTTTTCTGAGAGTGATCACCGAACACATTTTGCTTTTTATTTGAAGCATGTAGAGCAAATCCTAACAACAGTCCAAATGTATGTCCTTATGAGTCATTTGATCTCTCTAGACATCAATCCATTCTCTAGAATCAATTCAATCTTCATGTAGTCTACCATGGATTATTCATCTATCACTCCCTCACATCCCTTTCTCTGGAATCATCCAATAGATGGCTGGCTCTCTAAATATTCCCTCATTTATAAAGTGAGGAGGTTGGACTTTATGGACTCTGTCGCTCATTTTAGTTCTAAGTCTAAATCTATCATCCTGTGAAACTCTCAGCCTCATTTTCCTTTTACATAAAATAGAGATAACAGTAGTTGTATTATGTTATTAAGATTAAATATGATAAGTATGTAAAGTTCTATGTCAATGTATCTCATGATAGTAGTGTCAGTAGTACTAGAAAGGGAGAGTTCAGTGGGGCTTCTGAGAGTTCCAGTTCCTTTCCCATCTTTTGCTCTCCCTGTACCTCTTCCACCCTTGAAGTACTTGGTCACTAAGAGACACCCACGGATGTGGAGATGGACTTACTTTCCTTTCATTGATCATCCTCTTTGATTATCTCCATCATGAGTCCACCCCAGAATTATTTCTTTTCTTTTTCTCTTAATAATAGTTTTTTTTTATTTTCAAAATACATTAAAAATACATTCAAAGATAGTTTTCAACATTCACCCTTGCAAAACTTTGTGTTTCAAATTTTTCTCCCTCCCTTCTCCCACCTCCTCCCCTAGACTGCAAATAATCCAATTTAGGTTAAACGTGAGCAATTCTTCTATATGTATTTCTACATTTATCATGCTGCATAAAAAAATCAGATCAAAAGAGAAAAAAAGTGAGAAATAAGGAAAAAAGCAAGAAAACAACAAAAAAGGTGAAATACTCTGTTATGACCCACATTCAGTTCCCCTGGTCCTCTTTCTGGATGCAGATGGCTCTCTCCATTACAAGTCTATTGGAATTGACCTGAATCACCTCATTGTTGAAAAGAACCATGTCTAACAGAATTAATCATCACGTAATCTTGTTGTTGTTTTGTACTATGCTCTCTTGCTTCTACTCATTTCACTCAGCATCAGTTCATGCAAGTCTCTCCAGGCCTCTCTGAAATCATCCTGCTGATTGTTTCTTATAGAACAATAATAATATTCTATAACATACACCATAACTCATTCAGACATTTCCCAACTGATGGGCATCTACTCAATTTCCTGTTCCTTCTCACCAAGCAATTACTTCTGTGCATACATCTCCCTTCTCTAATTGCTCTAGATTCACATTTCCCTGTCCAACTTATCTTGGATCATTCAATATTTGTGAAGTTCTCTGTGGATTGCTCATCTGTCAGTCCCTCAGATCCCATACTCAGAGCAGATGAGGACTCTTGGCAAATGGGACATTCCCCACTGAGTGTCACCTTATTTGATGTTCCAGTTGGTTGGCTACTCAGGTTCCCCATGAAGAATGAGAGAAATTGCCAATAAAACTGAAGCTTCCTTGGAGACCTGACTATATAAGCCAAGAACCACAGGCCTGGGTTTGCTGGAAGGAGCCAGAGCCCGTACCCATAAAGAACCTCAAGTTACTCTGGCACAGCAACAATCTTTGCTTTTTTGTACTAAGGCTATCCTGACTTAGCCTTCCCTTCTGAGGCACTGTTAGGTTAATCCTGTACACTTGATAACAATCCTTTTTTAATTCAACAATAGCCCAAGTTCTCCCTTAAAATCTGACTCTGTCCCTTTCCACCTCTATCATAAGTGCCTACATGGTACAAGACAAACCAGACACTAGAGGTAAAAAGACAAAATTTGAGTCAGTCCCTTCCTTCTGGGAGCTAATAATCTACTGCCTCTGTCTACCATCGCCCTACGGCTTCTGACCAGAAGAAATGTTGCTCCTGTTCTTAGAGGACCATCCAAAACTTCCTTTTAAAACATGTTAAGAAGTATTTTGTAACTTTTTTTCTTAGGAACCCCTTTTTTCCTCAGTGACTTTCCCCTTGTCACCTTCCCAGTGGAATCTCCATCCCTATGGTCAATTCAAGCAAAATAAGCAAATACATTGGCTGTGTCTGACATGACATCTTCCTTGCATAACTTACCTTCCTGTAGTCTACCTGGTGTCCCCTAAGAGGTAGAATTTGACTTTACCCTCAGTACTGAGAAGGTATAATTGGTCACTAGATTGGACTCATTCTTCTGTTTTTAAGTACCTTACATTATACAGTTTTCGATCATTGTTTAAATTCTAATGTCCTAATCATTAAGTCTGGGATCAGGTGAGATACTTATGGATCCAGGCTTTATAATACAAGAAGTCATAAGCAGACCCATGAACCATGGTACTTCAGCCAAGAGAGGTGGCGATCATTTATCAGCTCAAGTAAGACCCTATGTCCGAATTATATAAATGCCACTTCATGTGAGTGTCCATGAGATTATCGTTTTAAAACTTGAAAAAGGACCTTAGAAGTAATCTAGTCCAAGCCTCTCATTTTGCATATGAGGAAACTGAGGCCCAATGAAGATAAAGGACTTTTTCCAGTATTGTACTCTAAATCCAGCATCTTCAGACTAGATCATGCTGGCTCATTCTCCTAATGAACTGCATCACATGTCTTGAATTCAAATACATGGGGACTCAGGTGGCTGTGATTTATGTTAATGGAAGTAGAATCCACTTCAAACAAACAATATCCTCCTTAAAAATAAGTGTCAGAGGGATTCCACTTGATGAATTTGCTCATTGTTTTTTCCTGTGGGGAACAGCAGGAGCATATCTGTCAGTAAATATTTGAGTAAATAATTTTGAGTGCTGGATCCTAAAGAATCTCTTCCTTCCCAGGGAATACAAAGAAATGAAAGACAAGGCCCTTGGGCCATTTATTCTCTGAATCTCCAGGATTCTCATCCATTTAGCCACTGGTCATTCTCTTTGGTGAGATGAGAAAGATATCTGGAAGAAACCAATGAGAGCTTGAAGGAACAGTTCAAGTTACTAGCAGGAGATGGTAGAAATAGAGCTGTAGCATCTGGTAATAAAAGCAAGTCTTTATGATAGCTAGAGCTAGAGTTGAGTCTTGAAGGGCTTAAGTGAAGAGGAGGCAGAAGAGAGCTGCTGGCAAGTGGATGAAAACTAATATTCCTAAATCTGCAGTATTCCCAGAATAATCAAATCCTATAGGAGATCTGGCACTTAGAGATCTTTAATACAGTCTATTCATTTTGTAGATGAGAAAACTCAGGCATGGAGAAGGCAAGCAACTTGGCCATTATCACCTGGATAAATGATTGCTTGTGTTTTTTTAAATAAGCTTGTCCCATCCTAACTTATAAATTGATTCTAGAGAAACACGAAGAAAAATAATTTTACAGGGACTTAAGAACAATGTTTAAGGGGAAAGAAAAGGGAAAGGGAAATTATTACTTATATTTGTAGCTAATTCTAGGCAACAGACTTTGTGGAGTACCAACCAATGATCAGGTACTAGGCTAGGTTCTGAACAAAGGAATAGAACCCTTGCTTTTAATGAGCTTACATTCTAAATTGTGCTGACATTTCATTTTTATTTATTGATTTTTAAAATAACAGCTTTTTGTTTTCAAAAATATACAAAGATATTTTTCAACATTCATCCTTGCAAAACCTTTTGTTCCAAATTTTCTCCCTCCTTTCCCTCCACCCCCATTCCTAGATAGCAAGTAATCCAGTATATGTTAAGCATATGCAATTCTTCTTTACGTTTTTCTATATTTATCATTCTGCACAAGAAAAGCCAGATAAAAAATGAAAAAAAAAACGAGAAATAAAGAAAAGAAAGCAAGCAAACAACATATGTTGATGATTTTAAGACGCATCATGATAGCTCATGGATAAGACCCTAGTCAGCTAGTAGATGCCAAAGACCAGTTCACTTAATATGTCAGTCTCCTCTCCCTACATCCCCTGCCTCCCAAGTGTCTAAGACTAGAAGGTAGAGATGTCAGTCTCTAGAGGGACAGAATATAGGCAGTTTAACCAGGAGCTCCGTACACACATGAACTCTGAGGGTGAGATGCCTTCTCCATCCACTTTCCAACATGTAGCTTGAAACACTAATAGAAAAAAAATGACATCATTGCAAAATCCTATTAATTCAGGCACTCTGGTGCTTTTCTTTCATTGGGAGGAACCACATGGGTTTGACATCAGAAAATCTCTTATAACTCAGAGGTTAGGCATGTATAGCACTCCTCTATGGCTCAGGGCCACTTACGAGATTAATATAGAGGAAAAGAAAATGGATGAGAGATTATACTTTCTTTGTTTCAGAATCGGGAAGTAGAAAGTTTTGTATAATTAAATCGACATCCAGTTATCCCAATCCCACCAGGAATGACAACAAAAAATTGAATCCTCTTGGAGAATTGGAGTGGAACTAATTATATAGTGCCTGTTAGCCCCAGAATGGGTGATAAAGATATCAGGTGCGCCCTTCCTCCTATGATGATTGTATCCCTTTGGGCAACTGATGTAGCCAGTGGGTATCTAGACACTTGGATGCTGGGATCAATGACCCTCTTTGAGGTTACCTTCTCCTGGTTATTCTTCTCCAAGGAAATGAGGTTAGAATTGAATGGCATAGCCAAGTATGGAAGCCCCAAGCAGGGAAGGATGGGTTTGTTACTCTGCCTGATTGAGCTTTAAGCATTTCTTAGTGGTGCTAAGTGCTAGGACACAATGAAACTTAACAACCCTGTTTGTTGTCCTCATGGAGTTCACATTTTAAAGGGGTGAGACAACATACAAACAATTAGGTCCATACAAGACCTGATATAATTGAGAGAGAATTTCAGAGGGAAGGCACAAGTGGTGGATAGCAGAATTGGTATGGGGAACCGGAAACAGTCTTGATTCCTAGTTCACTTGGTTGGTTGTGGGAGTGCCAGCCAAGTGTCTGTCTATGGGCATCATGGTATCAAAGAATACTGAGCTGTAAAAGATTGTCACAGAGATCAACTTGTGTGATACCATCATCTTCTAGAGGAAACTGAGACCCAAAGAAGGAAGAATGGTTTTCAAAAGCCACAGAGCTAGTAAAGCCTTCCTTCCATGTGCTAAAATTATTCACTTTGAAAATAATTCTGTGGCTTTGAGATTGTAGAACATAAGTATAATTCACCATATCTGAGTAAAATCAGTGAAACTGTCAGTCAACAAGCATTTATTAAGTGCTTACTCTGAGCCACTGGGTTAAAGTGTTGGGGAAACTTTTGTAATATCTGACTCCAGATATTTTTAATGGGAGGTAGCCCATGTATGTCTATGGATCTATATAAGACAATCCAGAACACAGGGAAGGTAGCTATAAAGGGGAAGAGTCTAGCAGTGGAGAGTCTCAGAAAGACCTTGCACAGGGGACATTTGAGCTGATCTGGGGAGGAATATAAGGGTGAAATTGAGGAGGGAGAGAATCTAGACCTGGGGGATCATCAGTGCTAGGGCATGAAAATGGGAGGTGCTTCATCTGTCTTAAAGAGTTTAGAGCAATTAGGCCATTTTGTCTGGAAGGCAAAATGCACTGAAGTGTGAGAAATCTACTAAGATTAAAGGGACCACTTTAAATGCCATACAAAATGACCTTACATTTGATCCTAGAGATTAATAGCAAGTCACTGCTGCCCTTTCCTTTTCCTGAAATGAAAGTAATGTATTTATTGGTGGAAAAGGAGAATTTTCTGGGGACCAAAATTGGATAGTACTGATGCTGTAGAGGAAATGTGGAGGTGTTGAGAAAACCAGGGACAATCATTCTTGAATTCAAATCCTTCCTTTGACCCTGACCAGCTGTGTGATCTTCAGCATGTCATTTCCCCCCATATATAGATGAGAAAATTAAGGTTCACAATGTAGTAGAGGAAATAATTTAGAGTCATTGGTAGGGCCAAATTAATGTATGTAAACCTCATTAAACTATTTTTTAAAATCACCATGGAATTATTATTATACTCAGACTCAACTCAAGAACTATTTTCTCTGAAGTCTTTCTTAATCCCCTCCCTTTTCTAATGCACTTGTATTTATTTTATGCTTATTTGATTTCTACATCTGTCTCCTGCTGCTCCTTGTGAGTAGAGACTATATCATTTTTTTCAACTTGAATCTTCAGTGCCTAGTACTTAATAAATGCTTGTTGATTGATTAATAGGTTTAATTAACATATTGTTTCCTGCTCTCCATGAACTAGGTCTTAGAGACAGAAAATACTTTTTTCTTTACTATCCTTTATCTCCGGGCTATCATAGATATACAAAACTAGATTTGGAATAAAAAGATTTGGAGTCCAAATCCCAGCCATGGCTCTTTGGGCAAGTCTATTAAGCTCTCTCAGCCTCAATTTTTTTTTATAAATTTTTATTTTATTTGCATAACATATGTGTGGGTAATTCTTCAACAATAACCCTTACATAGCTTTCCGTTACAAATTTTTCCCCCCAACTCCCCACCCCTCCCCTAGATGGCAGGATATCCACTACATGTTAATTATGTTAAAATATTGGCAAATCGAATATATGTATACATATTTCCATACTTATCATTGGTGTGCAAGAAAAAACTTATCTACACGAACGATATATCAGATAAAGGAAACACAATGTAAGCAAACATCAATCAAGGAGTATGAGAATGTTATGTTGTGGTCCACATTGCGCATCCCTCTCTCTGGGTGTATATGGCTTTCTTCAGTGAACAATTGGAGGTGGTTTGAAACATTTCATTGTTGAAGAGAGCCATGTCCATCAGAATTGATCGTCATATAGTACTGTTGTTGCCGTGTATAATGATCTCCTGGTTCTGCTCATTTCACTCAGCATCAGTTCATGTAAGTCTCTCCAGGTCTCTCTGAAATCATCTTGCTGGTCATTTCTTACAGAACAATAATATTCCATAACATTCATATACCATAATTTATTCAGCCATTCTCCAATTGAAGGGCATCTATTCAATTTCCAGTTTCTAGCCACCACAAAAAGGGCTGCCACAAACATTCTTGCACATGTGGGGCCTTTTCCTTCCTTTATGATTTCTTTGGGATATAAGCCCAATAGAAATGCTGCTGGGTCAAAGGGTATGCACAGTTTGATAACTTTTTGAGCATAGCTCAAAATTGTTCTCCAGAATGGCTGTATCCGTTCACAGCTCCACCAACAATGCATCAGTGTCCCAGCCCTCCCACAACCCCTCCAACATTCATCATTAACTTTTCCTGTCATTTTAGCCAATCTGACAGGTGTGAAGTGGTACCTCAGGGTTGTCTTGATTTGCATTTCTCAGATCAATAGTGATTTGGAGCACCTTTTCATATGACTATAAATAGTTTTAATTTCATCCTCTGAAAATTGTCTGTTCATATCCTTTGACCATTTATTGATTGGAGAATGTCAGCCTCAATTTTCTAATCTGTACAATTGGCTTAATAATACTTGATTAGCAACTACACAGATCTTATGATGGCCAAATGAGATAATGTAGGCAGTGTTGTTCCCCCCACCAAAACTGCAAAGAACTATATACATTAATCATTTTTATTTTCCTCATTCCATTACTCAAAGGTTCATAAGTTTAAGAAACCTTGAGATCATTGTATCTATTACCCTCAGCCCTCATTTTGCAGTTGAGGAAACTGAGACCACATAGATTCACTGCTTTGTCCATATTATTAGTATATGATCAGAGATATATACATATACATATATATATATATATTCTTGCTTCCTGATGCCTCTATATAGCTAAATTTTCTTGATTTCCTCCTCTGTTATTTAAGGTAAGCTTTCTGCTGAAATTTTGAATTTAGCCAGGCAACCTAGAAGGGGGTCACCTCTTTGCAAGAAGTTTATAGAGTTAGTTGGATCTTCTTTTTTGTCATGTAATCCACATTATGTGGATAAGAAAATTGTTAATAAGATAATATGACCATCTTGTCGACATCCTCTGACCTGGAGACCAAATATCCTTAACCATGATGAACTTCCAGATTCCTTTGGAGATCCCACCCATGGAGTAAAGACCGGGGGAGCATAATCCATGTTGCCTATTGGAAGAGACTCTCATCCAGCTAACAACATGCTCAAACCCACTGCCTCGAGGAGCCCAGACATCCCGGTTCATTGAATTCCTTCCTTCCTTCCTTCCTTCCTCAGTTAAAAACAGCAGCTGTGTCATCCCATCCCATGCCGTTCCATGCTTCACCTCAGTTCCATATGAAATCCTAGAGAGGACCTGTCTGGAAAGGATGATGGATGAAGGAGGATGGAGCTAAATGTCACTTGTTACTGAGGTGTTTAGTTACCAGGCAATCTTGTAGGGACAACATAAGATACTCTTGACTCTTGGATATTCACCACAGTAGAGAACCTCTGGTAGCAGCCAAAGTGCTCTGGGGTTCAGAGACAGGATCAGCACCAGGGTGAAGGGATCTGAGGAATTCTGGCTTTCTCAAGGGGCCATTTTTGTTCCGAAGACTACGGTGACTTGAATTATCTCTACAAAATGTTTTTGCTTGCCCACATCTCGTGAGGAGTCTCCACTGTGTCCCCTGGTAGTTCACTCCACTTGGGGATAACCCAAAGAATAGTTCCTTCTCAGCTTATCAGAAATTGTGTGTTCAATTATGACCACCCCAATAAACTGTCAGCTTTTTGAAAACAGAGCTGTTTCATTTTTGTCTTTATAATTTTTAGTGCCTTTCTTTGGCTGCCATTTTCTTTTTCAGATCAGATGTGTGATTTCTTCTGCATCTGGAGCTTTTAGGAGAAACTTTTCCCATTATAAAACAACACTAAAGCAAATGATATAGGGGCAGCTAGGTGGTGCAGTGGATAGAGCACCAGCCCTGAAGTCAGGAGGACCTGAGTTCAAATCTGGTCTCTGACACTTTAACACTTCCTAGCTGTGTGACCTTGGGCAAGTCACTTAACCCCAACTGCCTCAGCAAAAGAAAAAAAAAGCAAATGATATAGTCTCTACTCACAAGGAGCTACAGGAGAAAATAAAAGTAGAAATAAGGTAAACATAAAATAGCTGTAGACACTGAGAGTTTCAGTGACTTAAGTCACTGTGTGATGTGACAGATAAGAGATGGACTTAACTATGAGGCTCCTTCTGCTCTATTCACATCACAATGCCTGGCTCATAGTACAGATCTCGTGAGTAACTGTCAAGTTATGATACCATTTTATTAAGTTCTCCTGGCTATAGAGAAAAGCAACATTTTTTGCAGTATAGCTAGCCAGATTTGGAGCTTTATTTATGACTGTCCTACTCAGAAGCCTATTCTATGGTTGGATCAAGATGATAAAAAAAACCATCAGCACTAGATAGTTGAGTAGTCCCACCCCACTCTACCCCAGTTAAACAATATCTTGTCTGTTGTGTTCAGTGTGGGGTACCACTTTGTAGGAAGGACCTTGATGGGTAGAAGGCACTCGAGGAAAGTTTGACTTGATGTTATATGAATCATATGCTATATAACTTTATGTTAACCTATATGTTAAATATATGTTATATTTGAAGAACAATAAAAAATACAAGGTGGGCACTGAGAGTTGCCTTTAGGTATTTGTCATGTGGAAAATGGCTTAAACTTTTTCTCCTTGGCTCCAGATCTAGGAGCCAACTTAGGCTCGTCAGTTAGAGTGATCTAGGAGCCTAGTGAGCCCCTACAGAAGAGAGCAGAGACTTCTTAGAGATGGGACCGAGTAAAGGCTTGGGTGTCACTTGCCAGGCCTTTTATTGAGAGTTATTTAGGGCATTCTAGTCTAAGCTTAATAATCTTTGGGGTCTCTTAACTCTTGACATTCTCCAAAGAAAAACTTTTGTGTTTCTGTCCATGGAGTCGATTAGGCAATAAAAAACAAGAAAGAATCAGAATCATGTTATCAGTAATAGGTGTTGGGCCTGGACTTGGGATTTGATTTGTATAAGGCAAAGTATTTAAGCTTTTCTGGTGTCTTATACTGCTTTGTTAATCTGGTGAACCCCATGGATCCTTTCTCATAATAATGCTTCTAAATATAAAACATTCTAAAATAAAACATGTAGGACTACAAAGTAAGCAAGAAATGAGTGAAAATGAAGATGTAATTTTTCCTCCCATTCAAATGAATAGACTTCTGGAAATCTGTCCCTATGTCCTTTGAAGGTTCATGGGTTCCAGATTAAGAATTTCTGGTGTGGGGAACTTTGGGGGTGAGGGAACTCTCCGTACCAAAGCAAGTGAGCATCTTCTCTTTAACCTAAAGGCTTAGAATGTTGCCTCGCTGTAGAGCACTCAGAAATTAAGAAACTTGCCCATGATTACTTCATAATTTAATGAGATGAATACTATGGCCCATAATGTAATGGAGAATTTCAAGCCTGTCTCTCTCCTATATCATGGCCATAGTATTCATCTCATTAAATTGTGCTCAATTTGGGAAGCTTTAGGAACCAGGGAATGAAGCCACACCTTTCTTTCAGTGGCCAAGCAGAGTGGACACACCTTGGCCATCTCATCATCACGCCACGGATAGCTCCAACCAAGCACCTTCTCCCATTTGGGCTTGCTCCCTCACAGTTGGGATGGAAAAAGGGCCCCTTCTGGCTTGGCAAAATCCTGCTTCAGTCTCTGACAGTTCACAGAGTCAGATCTTAGTCTAGTTGGACAACAATGTACCACACATTTAGGCAGCTGTGGCTAAACATCTGGATCTGATTATTTGGTTAGGAATGGTTGGGGGGTTGGAGGTGGGGGGTGGGAGCCCTGTGATTTATAGATTGTTCCTTTGGCTGTAAATCCCATCTGTAATTGTGACTTCTCCGTCCCTAATTGTTTGCAGAAAAGAGAAGAACTCAATGGTTCGCAATTCCTGGCAGAGCCTAAAGCTCTGTGTGTGTGTTGGGGGAGCCGGGGGGGGGTGCTGGTAAGGTTTGTTGCTAGGACACCCCTGCCTTTGTTTTGGTCCCAGCTCAGCAGTGTTTTTAAGGCTCTGTATACATTTCTCTGTATTGTTAATGTAATTTGTTCAGGCAGTGAACAGCCAAGTTCAGCTGAAGGAATCTGATACTTATAACAGAAACACCAGAGGCCAGGTTTTTGTGGTCAAATTAGGGTTTTGAGGCCTCGAAAGAGAATGAAATGTTTGAGTTGTTCAAGTCGGACAATCTCCCTTTTCTCTTCTTGTGCTAACGTTGGCCCGGTTTCAGGTTCCTTGGGCGCTTGGTCTCAAGGGCGGTGAGTCCGCTCCGAGCTGTTTTAGGTAAGGGAGTGGGGCTGTCCTGCCCAAAAAGAGAGAATGCAGATCTCATTCAAAAGAGGCGATTAGCAGCTAACAAAGTACAGACTAGCCGGGGCCCTTTCGGCCCAGCGGATCCCATAGCCCAGGCTTCATTTTTCCTGGGTTACCCTCCCTACGATGGACTTGGTCCTGAAATAAACCAGCTGTCACAAAGTTTGTAGGTTTCATAGTTTGTTGCCCAGGATGTTCCCAGCAGCATCCTCCCGTACCACCCAGGAGAATAGGATCATTTTTTTTAAAACTCATAATTGTTAGAGGGAAGGTATTCCAAACAAATTCTAAAAAGCGGTCAGCAACATTAAAATTAAGGCATTCTACCACTTAGTTTTGCCTTGGAGGAAAGCAGACAAAATTACTAGCCCACATCACATTTTTCATGGTTATTATTTTTCTCCCAGAATACATATAACTTGTAAAGTCAGTAAAAGCCAGCCCCCTATATCACAATTCAGCCTGCCTCATTTGCTCTGAGGATCTTTTGTCGTAACTAAGGTGGTACCTTTGCTCACTGAGAGATAGCGATAGACTTTTTACTCACCCCAAGGGACTGTCCCCTTGGCAATGATAGTATCTGTGTCAGACAGCAGATACTTTGGTTCTGGTGCTGATACCACAGTCAGTGTGTGGGTTATAAGTATGGGAAGGCTAGGGGCCGGGGCTGGAAAATTGCCTATTTACTCTTGGTCAATCCCCAGGATCCAGCAGAGCGTCACCCTGACCACTATGCTCTTGTGAATACTATGTCCTGTTTTTCCACTGGTAGACGAATTACCGAAAGGATTTCATAAGTATACGTCTTGAAGGAATTGTAGCGGTTATCTAGTCTAGACCCAATTAATTTTCTACACGTGGGAACAGAAGTCCAGAATTGTGGAGTTACTTGGCAAGAATATTACAGGGATTAAATAGCAGAGCTGCAGTTTAAGACAAGGTTTTCCAAGTACAGATACTTTCTCAAAGATGATAATATGTTTCTCCAGGTTTGTTGAATATCATGACAGAGAATGACTCTGGCTTGGGGAAGCCCTGACATTAGCTCCTCAAGTAAGAGTCTGGTTGTGAGCAGTCTTTTGTTTGTATATCATTGTCATTTCTGGATGTAAGCTTTTTCCCCAGCCCCATAACCAGGGCAGCATTAAAATCTCTGTGTTAATAAACAAGAGCAAACAAAATTAAGAATGGCCCCATTCTTATGATCCATTTCTAATGACCCATTCTGCCCTAACGGTCCCCCACTTCTCTATCAAGAAGTGACAAGTCTGTTTCTTTTTCTGTTCTTGTGAATCCCACTCCTTTTCTTTGCTATCTGTGTCCCCTTGTTCATCTTTCCGGTCATTAGATTCTTCTGTTCATTTTGACAAGTATTTATTAAAGGCTGTTATGTGCAAACTTCATGCTTGATCAATAAAGCCACTGGTGATACAATTTTTGAGCAATGATCTTGTCAGGACAGGTCTAGGAAGGTGTGGAAGAGGCAACCTTTCTGTCTGAGGTATTAGGCTGTTAAAGGTGAGCCAGATCCCAGACTCAACTAAGTGGAGGGGCCAGGCCACCTTTTCAATCAATCAACAAGCATTCATTAAGTACTTAGTATGTTCTAGTCACTGCGCCAAGGTCTGGGGTTACAAATACAAAAAAAATTAAACAGTTACCATACTGCCCTGAAGCTCAGAGGAGTTAAGGTAAAAGCTAAAGGTCATAGAGCTGGTAAATGAGAGTCTGGATTTGAAATTAAATTCAAATTTAATAGGATCTATGTTCAAATCCTGCCTCCAACACTTTTTAGCTTTGTGATCCAGAATTGGGGATAGAGAATCAACCCCTGGGAAGAAAATGAACTTAGCTAATGTTATCCTCATAGTAATAATCAGGGAGTATTACTAATGGATGGTAAAGTGAATAAAGCCAGGAGTTGGAAAACCTGAGACTGAATCTTTCCTTATTCATTAGTTTTGTGGTCCTAGACAAATTACATAACTGCTATCTGCTTCAGTTTCCTCAAATGTAAAATGGAGATCATAATAATACCTATCTCCTAGGATTCCTGTGAAGATAGAATGGGATGCTTGTGAAGTACTAGCATAGTGCCTGACACCTAGCAAGAGTCAAATAAATGTTTGTTCTTTTCTCCCGTACCCCAAGTGCCCATTATGTGCCAAGGATTGGGCTAACTGCTTGGTACTTGTCTTTTACAAAGAGAAAAGTAAGGTGGTCCATTTCTCTCATGTACATTTAAACAAAAACATAAAAAGGAGATACAAGGCACTGTTGATGGTGGAAGGCATGAGAGAAACCTCATGCAGAAGATGCTGCTTGAGTTGGGTCTTCAAGACACCTGGAGATTCCAAGAGGGAAGGGTAGGTCTTGAACTCTGGGCCTTAAGACTCCAACCTTAGTCCTCTTCTTCTGTGTCCAAGAGGAATGGAAATAACAATCCCCTCCCACATGTTCAGAAACCATCTTTGTAGCCCAAAGATCCATGATGCTGTCTCCTGTATGAAGGGACCCCCACACTGAAGAAGCCGTACAGACTTGGACTGAGGAAAAAGCCAAGAACTAAGGGCCTTCCTAGCCCTCACCTCCACCAGGACCCACCTTCTCCATGAAACATTTGCTGATCCTCTCCCCAATGGGGGGGGGTCTCTGCTCCCCTCCCTCACAAAATTTGTACCTTTGTCTGTTCCTTGTACCCGCTTATTTATTTGCATGTTGTTTCCCTAATAATAATGATAATAATTATGATAATAGCAGCTTTCATTTATGTATTGCTTTAAACTTTGCAAACCCATTTACATATGTAGTCTTAGATCCTCCCAGTAATCCCAGGAGATAATATCTGCTGTTATTATTATTGCAGTGATGATGTTGCCTATTTTACAGATGAGAAAATTGAGGCATTCAGCTTTGATTTAGACTAGATAACTTTTCAGGCTGATTTCCATTGTGGAGATTTTTTTATTCAGGCATTCGAGGCCTTAGATGGCTATGTCCAATCTACTTTGCCAACCTCATCCCATAATCATCTCTTCTCCCTTACTCTGATTTTGCTAAATTGTCAAACAAATAAATAAACATTTTATTAGAGGCCTGTTGTATACTAGACTTTGTGTGAGGTGCTGGGTAATCAAAGCAAAACAAGAATATCCCCTCCCTTAAGCAGCCCATGCTCCAGTAAACCAGTCGTTGTCTTCATTCTTCCATATCTGATCACACATTCCCTGCCATGGCTAAAATGGACTCTCCTTCCTCATTTCCATCTGTTCTAAGTTCTCCTCTCCTTTTTTCTTCTCTTTGTAGCTCAACTAGATCCTACTTTTGATCTCTCTTGATCTTCCCTTTTCTTCAACTCTCTCCTGACTTTTTGTTTTCCCCTCAGTCTTTGCTCCTCTAGTATCATGAGATGTAACTCTGAAACGGATTTTAGAAATCTGGTCTAACATCTTTCTTCTTTGAAGGAGGAAATCTGAGACCCAGAGATATATATATTTTGTGCCACAATGCTTTTTATATTAGCAAAATCTGGATTTGAACTCAGTCCATTGAACCTATTTTGTTTGTTTGTTCATTTGTTTGTTTTTTTACACCAGGCTGCCTCTTAGCTTCTCATCAAACTGATGATTGGATATCTCTCTCCCATTGAGGGGTTTCCTTTTATTCCACCCCCTTCCATAGAATGTATGCTTCTTGAGGGAAGGATCTAGAGTTTTTATTTTTGTTTTATATTAAAAACATTTCTATATTCCTATTGCCTACCCCAGAACGTTTCACATAGTTGACCATTCATACAATTTTACAATTGAATTAAGCAGTACCATTTCTCCCTACACTAGGATCCCCAATCTGATGGTGGTTTTCCAGGGGATTTTGTCCATCATTATGCTTGCTGTACCTCTTTAAGCTAGCTATAACATCTTGTTGCTCAGTCAGTAGATTCTTCATGTCACTTCTGGGGCACACATTTGAATGGCTGAAGGACTTAAGGTAGTTTCCATTGTCTGCCTGTGACCTTCAAGTTCTTACCCATTCAACTGTGGGTCAAGGCCAGCTGAATATACTTTTTCCTAGAACCTAAAGCTTTCTCACTTAGGATACCCTCAGTGTTAATCAATTCAACAATTGATTAAGGATCTGCTATATTCAGGACACAAGAGATGCAGAGACAAAAATGGAAGTGGTCCTTTCCCTTTAGGGACAGTAGTCATCCAATCTGGGTAGAATGCAGACTGCCAATCCCAGGAACCTTTTTTTGATTAGTTTTGTTTTTGTTTTGTTTTTTTTTACCATGGATTCCATATTTTCTATTTCCCAATTGTGAGCCTCTTGTAGGTAGCAACTTATATTTAGGGTTTGGGGGTATCATCACCCTCTAGACATGGCCAGTACTATGCAATACAATAGGCTCTCAGAACAGGGACCAGCCTGAGGGCTTTGGAGGCAGAGAGCCTGATTTCCGATCGCAGATCTTCTATTTATTGCTCATGTGATCTAAGACTAATGGTGTATCCTCTCTTGGTCTCAATTTCCTTAGTTATAAAATGAGTGGGTTGGATTCTTTGTTCTTTGGGTCCCAACCAGATCTAAATCTATGGCCCATATCCAAGTGCCAAGTTTCCTATTTGGCCAATCCCTCATTCTTATTGTTCTCAGTTTCTTCATCTGTAAAACTATGGGTTCATACAACTAAGGTCATCTCTAGTTCTGAATCTCTGACGCCATCTCCTTGGGAAGCATTCATTAAATAAAGTTGGGAAAGCGTTTACTAGAATGCTACTTTCTATAGGAAGCTAATTCATTTTGAGAATTTTTTAAATCATCCGTTTGATCCCCTTTTGCGATATTTAAATATATAAAATCCAAATTTATGAGATCCAAATAAAAATTAAAAAACACCTTGATCAAGTTCTTCTTGAGACCCCATCATCAAGGTGTGAAGGTTCCTTGTGCTGGCTCAGAGAAGTGCTCTCCAGTGTCCACCTTAGCGCTGGCAGGAGCTGGTGCGTCTGTGAGGATGCTTCGCCCAGCAGCCAGCCTTCCCGACTTAGCCAGGCTGGTCCTCAGATAACAGACGCACGCCATCTGTTGCTGGGCCCGGTCCTGAATCTTGGCCAGCTTGGTCACACGTGCCAGAGCTTGACAGTCTTTTGGCCCAGCTTTGGAGAACCCAAGCTCCTCCGATGGGGTATCCCAAGAGAACTGTAGTAGATGTGGAAGATGATCAAGAAAAGATTAGCAAGCCTTTTTTCTTTCTTTTTTTTTAATTTGGAGAGATTTAATGATTTTCTTAGATTAATTAGATGTTTAATTACTGAGAAGTCATCCTAATATTAATTATCCAGCATTTATTATACACCAAACTCTACCATGCATTATGTACTAACAGCAGGACATGCAAATGCAAAAGGGAGAGATACTCCCTGTCCTCAGAGAGCTGATATTTCTCTTTTTTTTATATTACATATATATATATATATTTTATTTCTATTTTATTTACAAAACATATATGTGGGTAATTCTTCGACATTACAAAGCTTTCTGTTACAAATTTTTCCCCCTACTCCCCACCCCTCCCCTAGATGGCAGGATATCTACTACATGTTAATTATGTTAAAATACTTGACAAATCGAATATATGTATACATATTTCCACACTTATCATTGTTGTGCAAGAAAAATCATATCCACAAGAAAAAATCAGAGAAAGGAAACACAATGCAAGCAAACATCAATCGAGAGCATGAAAATGTTATGTTGTGGTCCACATTTCACATCCCTCTCTCTGGGTGTATATGGCTTTCTTCAGTGAACAACTGGAAGTGGTTTGAAACATTTCATTGTTGAAGAGAGCCATGTCCATCAGAATTGATCATCATATAGTATTGTTGTTGCTGTGTATAATGATCTCCTGGTTCTGCTCATTTCACTCAGCATCAGTTCATGTAAGACAGAGCTTATATTTCACCATAATCATATTCATAATACTAATCATAGCTCACATTTATAAAGTACTTTAAGACTTATAAAACACTTTACTTAAACTGTCTCATTTCAGCTTGATAAAAAGCCCATGCAGTATGTTAATAATGAGTCACATTTTACTTGAGAACTTGATAGACTTGCTCAGGTGCACATACCTAGTAAATGTCCATGGCAAGATATTAAATTAAATCTCTTCCTGACTTCCAGTGCAGGACTCTATTTGCTGGTCCACAGTACTGATAGCACCATCAGAGCAAAGGCCTGAGAGATGGGAAAATATATTGCATTTCAATCAGTAATAATAGTCAAATTTTCCTCTTTAAAATTAAAGTACCATATATTCAATTTAACATATATTATTTTTATTAAAGCTTTTTATTTGCAAAACATATGCATGGGTAATTTTTCATCACTGACCCTTGCAAAGCTTTCTGTTACAAATTTTTCCCTCCTTCCCCCTCCCCCCTCCCCTAGATGGCAGGAAGTCTAATGTATGTTAATTATATTAAAATACTTGACAAATTGAATATTTGTATACATATTTATAGTTATCTTGCTGTACAAGAAAAAAATTGGATCTATAAGAAAAAAAATCTGAGAAGGAAAACATAATGCAAGTAAACATCAATAGAAAGTGTGAAAATGCTGTAACATATATTTTTAACATATATGGGATTATTTGGCATTTAGGGCAGGCGGTCAGGGAAAGAGGGGGATTGCAACACAAAATTTTGCAAGGATCAGTGTTGAAAAATTATCCATGCATATGTTTTGAAAATAAATCTTTATTAAAAAATTAAAGTACTTTGCTCTTAAATCATTATATAAGGCAGGTGCTATTATTCTCCCTGTTCTACAGATGAAGAGACTGAGGTTTGGAGCAACTAAGTATTTTATTAAGAGTCATCCACATAGAGTCTGAAGTGAGATTTGAACTCAGGGACTGTCTGCCTCAAGGTCCAGAGGATCTATCCTCTATGCCGGCTGCCTCTTTTGGCAGAAGAAAGTCTTAACTAAGAGCTGAGATGAAGCAGGCAGCACCTGAGCTGGGCCAGAAAGGAAGCCCGTGATGGCGTCTGTATCCCAGACAGGGGGTACTCCTTCCACTGAAAGCCAGACTGAGCATTATTTAAGCTCTAAGGCCTTAGAAAGCAGCCTTTCTGGGCCATCCACTAACGGACTTCAGTTGCAGAAATGTTTCTGGAAGTCATCAAACCCGTCTTCCTCCGTGGGGCAGGTTAACGAGATGGGATTTTCAGAATCTCTTCTGCAATTCAGTTCATGATGATCTTAGCTGATTTTAAGCCAGTTTGGGGCAGGCACAAGTTGGATCAGGGAGAGAAGCCACAGAATTTTACAGCTGGAAGGGACTTAGAGACCACTTAGTGCAAAACCCCTTTCTTTTAAATGAAAATCTCAAATGAGATAACATATGTAAAGCGCTTTATAAATGCTGGCTGTTATCATCTTCTGGAGAGGCTGCTAAAGTCTGGACAACCCCTGTTCATAATCCTGGGGACTGGTAGGTGGTGTTTGCTAGGAAGTAGCCAGAGCTCCCGACTCCCAATCCAGTGCAGTCTCCAGCCCCTCCATCCTGCTTGTGGCTCCAATGCCCCCACTGGCCCCACCATCCCACATGTGTCTCCCATGGCCCTCACTGGCCCATCATCCTGTTTGTATCTCCCATAGCCCCCACTGGCCCCACCATCCTGCTTTTATCTCCCATGGCCCCCATTGGTCCCACCATCCCACTTGTAGCTCTCATGGCCCCCACTGGCCCACTCTCCCTCTTGTATCTCCCATGGCCTCCATTGGTCCCACCATCCTACTTGTGCCTCGGTGGAGGCAGGTTTTTCAGTCTCCCAGTGTACTTGTTAAAGTGCGGCACTTAGCTCGGGAGAGGAGATTTAATTTGACACCTTCCGTGGCCATGGCAGAAAATTTCAATTGTCTTTATTTCAGGTCTGCATAAAGTGCCACTGTGTTTCCTTTGGAGCCCCCCTGGAGGACCAAGTTAATGCTCCAGGAATACACCCCCTCCTAACGCCTGTAATTGGTTCTGGGGAAAATAGAAAGTTAAATGCAACAATGTAACCGTGGGGGCAGTTATTTCCATAGGAACCGGGTTTTATGTGTTGGAAATAGGCAATAAGATTAGTGACGTCACAATAGGCCCTTGTTGTTTTCACCCTCCTGGTCAGACCCTGCGGTTTCCCAGATGTTGAGTACTCCTTTCACAAATGCAGATCAGCGACTCATTTGAAAGTCCGAGAGAACTGCTTGGAACTGGAGAGGTTTTAGAAAATGGCCACGTTCACACAATGAGTGTGTGGAGGAGTTCCCTTAGAGGGATGGACTTGGGGACCACAAAGCTCAGAGTTCAAATCCAGCTTCGGATACTTACTAGCCATGTGGCCCTGAGCCAGTTACTTAATCTTGCTTGGTTGTCAGTTTCCACATCTGTAAAATGGGGATAATAATAGCACCTATCTCATAGGATTGCTGTGCTAATTGAGATAATCATTCTGGCTACCATTATGTAATACATGAGACAAAAATGTACGTACTTTGCAAAATCTAAAGCCCAAAAGATAGCTCTTACTGATAATTTTTCCTGACTCCCAGGCTGGCTCCTCAGGCCTCTCTTTGCCTTTCTATTCAGATGGATTTGTAATTTAGGATTTTTTTTTTTTTT
>JAJPUD010001816.1:0-21424 GCA_023553655.1 Myrmecobius fasciatus
CTCCCATCTTAAAGAAGGAAAAGGGATCCACATGTGCAAAAATGTTTGTTGCAGTCCTTTGTGCAGTGGCAAGAAACTGGAAACTGAGTGGATGATCATCAATTGAAGAATGGCTGAATAAATTATGGTATATGAATGTTGTGGAATATTATTGTTCTATAAGAAATGACCAGCAGGATAATTTCAGGGAGGCCTGGAGAGACTTGCATGAACTGAGGCTAAGTGAAATGAGAAAATCAAGAGAACATTGTACACAATAACAAGATTATGTGATGATTAATTCTGATGGTCGTGGCTCTTCTCAACAATGAGATGATTCAGATCAGTTTCAAGGACCTTGTTATGAAGAGAGCCATCTACACCCAGAGAGAGAGAACTGTGGGAACTGAATGTGGACCACAATACAGCATTTTCACTCTTTCTGTTGTTTTTTGCTTGTACTTTGTTTTCTTTCTCAGTTTTTTTTCCTTTTTGATCCAATTTTTCTTGTGCAGCAAGATAACTATAAACACGTATACATTTATTAGATTTAACATATATTTTAACATATTTAATATGTATTGGATTACCTGCCATCTAGGGGGAGGTGAGGGGAAGGAGAGGAAAATTTGGAACACAAGGTTTTGCAACGGTCAATGTTGAAAAATTACCCATATATATGTTTTGTAAATGAAAAGCTTTAATTTTAATTCAATTTTAAAAAAAGAAAAAATCTAACTAGATCCCAAATTCAAGTGTTAATGTTTACTTTAGGTGAGTTATAAGGTAATTCATAAAAGTTCTATAGAAAGGTATTTTAAGCTCCTTTGCCTGAAATTCAAGATTGTGGCTTAATATGTAAAATACAAACAAGAACAAATCTTCAAGACTCTGATATCAAATAACAACATGTATCCAGACAAAGTAACAAATTAATTAATAAAAGAGAACCTGGTTTACAGACCACCATCAGAAATGAAGGGCTAGAACAATGGGACACAATTCAGCTCCACCTAAATGGACAGAGGAACAAAAGAATGAGAGAACAAAGACCAGGGTGAGCAAGTAGAAAGTGAATAAAAATATCCAAACAGGGATGTTCAGGAAGAAAAGCAAGTTCTGAGCAGAAAGACCAATCCTTTAGAGAATCAGGAAGCCAGACAGAGCTCCAACTGCTCTCAATTATATTCAGTTTCTGACATGTATCCACCCTATATATCCTTTACTCTGAAAATTGTTGTTTTCAGTGAGTTTCATTCATGCATGACTATTCTTGACCCTATTTGGAGTTTTCTTAGCAAAGATTCTGAAGTGGTTTGACACTTTCCTTCTTCAGCCCATTTTACAGATGAGAAACTGAAGCAAACAGGGTTAAGTAACTTGTCCAGGATCACCACCACTACCACAACTAGTGTCTGAGGCTGGATTTGAACTCACAAAAATAAATCTCCTTGACTCTGATGCTCTATCCATTTTGCCATCTAACTCCTTTAAACTTAACAAAGTTTAAAGTTTCCAGGCTTCCCTATCCTGTTACATTCCTATCTCACATCATCCCTCAGTGCCTTCTTCCAGATAAAATTATATTTCCCACAATCTTTCTTACAGATACATGTCTGCATATGAAATTAGATGATTTTTCACAGCCATATTCATTGTATTATTTCTATAAACAATGGGGGCCTTTTTGCAAAATTCCTATTTTCCTAGCTAAGGGCAAGGCTGAACACAGAAGCAGTAAAAGGCTTGGTACAAATCTTTTTGGAATGGCCTCCAAACCGCAGTCTGTCTTCTAGGTGATAGACAAAGGTTGCCAGTTCATTTTTGTGGGAAGGACACAGTATGCCAATGTAGAATATCATCATGCCAATGTTTGTACTTCCACCAATGTTGTTAGTTTCTCAGAGGTCTACCTACCCCTTTAACTCATGTAAAAATTTAATCCATCAAATATTCATTAATTGCCTAAGGCAGTGAACTAAACATGCTATAAAAAGATTTTTTTTAAGTTAAATAACTCCACTTACACATCTCTCAGATATTTAATAAGTGCTTTCTTCAAAACATTTTTTTGGAGATCACCTCAAGGTGAGGATTAACCTCAAAGGATCTTTCAAGAAGCATTATCCCCATTTTATGGAGGAAAAACTTCAAGTTGAAGAAGTTAGATGGTTTACTCATTATCAGCTAAGTGATGCAGTATATAGAAAGATGAGCTTGGATCCAGAAAGACTCATCAATCTGAATTCAAATCCATTCTCAGACACTAACTAGCTACGTGATCCTGGACAAATCATTTAACTCTGTTTGCCTCAGTTCCTCATCTGTTAAATGGTCTGAAGATGGAAATGTCAAACTACTCCAGTATCCTTGCTAAGAATACCCCTCTTAGAATCCAGTGGAAAATGAAACTTCCCCTCAAACTGCTTACAATCTAGTAGAGAAATGAAACACACATAAATAATAAAAATACAAATTAGAAAATTATCACATGTATAGGAGTAGATTAGAAAAGTTTTCAAAAGGAGAGGAAATTAAGGACAACACAGCTGCGAAATGGTAAGAGCATACAAAGTTCTCAGAATGCTTATCATTGTAAGCACCAGGTAATTCTAGAAAATAATATAGAAAGTAACATGCAGAAGTACTATTGAGCTTTATTTGAACTGCAGACTATAAGATAATTATCTTTACAATTTAAACACTGATCCATTGATTTTCTAGACATAAGGAATCTGGTATGGATTATCATCTATTTTATAAAGAATTTCTTTAAAGAACATGGAGATAATTTTCCAGCCCCCTACTGATTTTACAGCAATGACTTAAAGATAAATGAAATGAAACCCCCTGTAGGCAGGTTTGCCAAGATATTGAAAGAAGTACTATGCAAATTCAAAACATTAAAAATATCAAAAGATAAGAAGTTTGGGATTAAAATGACTCTTTCTTCTCTGCACATGAGGAAAAAAAGTTCTTTTCCTTGCTCTACTGAAAAAGGGAAGAGGTATATATAAAGAAAAAGAGTAAGATAGTTCAAAGAAGAATTTGCCTGCACAGAGATGCAAGCTATAAAATGAGGTATAAAACTCAATTTCTTTTCAAGTCATTGGCTCCTTAACCGTTAAAACTAAAAGGGACTCTAGAGATCACCTAATCCAGATGAACCTCCTTGTGTTACCAAGATAAGGAGACTAAGACCCCAGGAAACTGAGTGCTTTGTTCTAAGTTACCTAGTTGATGAGTAGAAGAACCCATGACTTAAGATCCCATTAATCTCTACTCTTAGACCACCCAAGGTGACAACTCAAAGGAGACTCAGTTCTCAGGAACCAACAGTTTAGCATCACCACATGACAACATACCAACCCTAAGTATGTAAGTGGCCACATGCTAAGTAAGCTGTATAGCTTTGTACTCCTCCTTGAAATGGTTTCATGTTTACTTAATAATTTCACATACTCCAAGAAGAGGAAATGAAAAGAGAACATCTGGGAGGTATCAAAGATTCAAGGGGGAATAAGGAGGAAGGATGTTACAAGACTATCTGAGCTCATGTCAAGTTAAAAATTGAGAGACACGATCCCAAACTTGTTTAGAACTAGATGCTAAGGGGCTAAGGAAGGATTTTTCAGCTTTCAAAGTAGTTGATCTACTTTTGTTCTTTGAATTTCAAGAAGTATATGCTTGCATTACCAACATATTGTGAAGCACTAGTACCCCTCTCTAGAGAAGTCTGATAAAGTGAATAAGTCTTTAAAATTCATCTGGAGGTAATGAAGTGTCCCATTGGAACTGGTAAAAGGGAAAAATAAAAAAAAAAGTTTGTGCTTGAAATTTTTTTTTAAAATATCGGTATTGTACTGCCATCTAGTGACAAATGAATAGATGACATTTCCATGGGAAATTAAGGGGAACCATCTTTTCTCAAGCACCAAAGCAGGACTTTGTAAAAGGATGCTCCATAGTGGATTTCCTGTCATCTAGGGGAGGGGTGAGGACTAGGGGGGGAAAATTTGTAACAGAAATCGTTGTAAGGGTCAATGTTAAGGAATTACCAATACATATGTTTTGCAAATAAAAAGTTTTAATAATAAAAAAGACAAAAAAAAAAAAAAAGGATGCTCCAAAGCAGGGCTTCTTAAATTTTTTCCACTCACCACCCCTTTCAGCAGAAAAAAAAAATTTTCCACAACTTTGAATACATAAACATATCAAATAGGTATAAAAATCCAACATTTATTAATAATAAATCATAAATTCATTTTAAAACAATTCTTCAGCATAATTACTATTTATTAAAGACAAAAACAAATTTTCATACTAATGAGATGAATGTGCGTGTTTATTTTTACATGAAGAATAAAATCTTGGTGAAATATTTGATACCTTTTATTGTTGTCAAGGTTTTTGCGACTCCCATATACATTTACATGACCCTATATGGAGTCACAATCCAGAAGTTTTGCTCTAGACTAGTATCTTCCAAATATTTTTGAACATACAGTATATATATATATATATACATATATAATACAGTATATATATTTATACATACTACATTGTATATACATATATGCGTGCATATATACACATGTGTTTAAATATATTAATGTGTACATACAAACATGTATATATATACACATGTGTAAATACTCACATGCATGCATATAGCATACAGATTGTCAGGAAGTTAAGAACCAACTTCCTTGGTTCAAATGTTCAAATTTGGCCTCAGATACTAGCTGTGTGATGCTTCACCCTGTTTGCCTCAGTTTCCTTATCTGTAAAATGAATTGGAGAAAGAAATTGAAAACCCCTCTAACAGTTTTGCCAAATGGATTCATGAAGAATTGGACAAGACAGAAATGACTCTGCAGCAAAATATATATATATGCATATATATATAATTATGTATGTTATAAAACAAATAATATTTTTAAATGAATAGGGATCCACAAAGCTCACATCATACTGGCTATCTTGTCAAGGGATCTAAGCAACTAAATGCCTTGAAATTTGTAATCTTTTCCTAGTCCTAGAAGAGACAGAGTTATCACAGGCTGGGAATCAGAAAGCAGTTTCCACTGCAGAAGCAGTTTCAAATCTCTCTAGAAGAGAGTCAGAGAGAGCCTGAGAAAGGAACCAAGAACATCAGGTACAACAGGCAGTGAATAGCAGCAGCAGCAGTAAAGGGACACCAAGCACAAAAACTGACCGTTTGGCTGGTTATGATTGAAGCCTTTGTTTTTTTTTTTTTTTTCATTCCCTGCCTCCCTTATAAAAAGAATTCATTAAGAAGTGACTGAAATTCAAAGGAGGGGGACCTCAAACAACGGAAGATCTATTCACACTCTGGTTTTCCCTTTCGTTTTATTACCATATGTAAGTGGGTAGCCTTGTTTAGGACTAAGAATCTTTGTTCTTTTAGATTTGCCTATTAAATTATTTTAAATTTAATTTTTTTTTCTGAGGCAATTGGGGTTAAGTGACTTGCCCAGGGTCACACAGCTGTTACGTGTCTGAGACCAGATTTGAACTCAGGTCCTCCTGACTTCAGGGCTGGTGCTCTATCCACTGCGCCACCTAGCTGCCCCTTAAATTTAAATTTATACAGGGCAGCAAGGTGGCATAATGGATAGAATCTTGGGACTGGAGTCAGAAAGACTGAATTCAAGTCTGGCCCTCACACTCTTAGTAGGTGTATAAACCTGGGCAAGTCACTTAACCTGGTTTCTTTATCTATAAAATGAACTGGAGAAGAAAATTGCAAATCACTTCAGTATCTTTGCCAAGAAACCCCATCCCAAATGGGGTAACAAAGAGTTAGACATAACTAAACAACAACATTAAATTGTTTGTACTTTATCCATAATTTTTCTAAAAAAATATAAACCAGTACTGAATTAGAGAATGTTGATAAGTGGGAAAGTCTGTGAATATTTGACAACACCAAATTTAGCCTTCTTGGAAGACTTATTTCCAACAGGTATTCAGAGATATTTGATGAATTTTATTAATAATATATGTATATATTTATTTTAATCTTTATAACATTTCAGAAAAAAAGCTATGTAGAGCTGGGACCTTTGCCCTGGACTGAAAATCTCACAAGCTAATCTCTTTATTTCCCAGAAAACAGTTATTCTAATAAAAATGACTTTGGGCTTTCTCCATTACTAACTTTCCCCACTTTAACCAACAAATGTAAAAAAGGTAAGGAGAATAGAGAAGATGATCTAAAAGGAAGGTAATACTGTGAGCCAGCCCCAGTATTAACTAATGCAGAGGAAAAGAACAATGGTGTCAAACTCAAATAAAAATGGATCCCTATTCACCCCACATTTACTTAGAAAACTACAAATCAATATTATCTGTTGTGTTTTTTCCATTTTGTTAAACATTTCCCAACTATATTTTAATTTGTTTCCAGATTTTTGCAGACATGCATTTGACACCTCTGTTGTACTGCAATGATGTACCACAATAACACACCAAAAAAAAAAAAAAGATTTCAGGATCAATGTAATAAATAATGATTTCAGAGGATTACAAATGGTGGAAAGTATACACAGAATGAAGCATAAATTTTCAGAAATGGCCAGTGTATTGATTTGGTTTGCATTTATTACACTATGTTTTTAACAATAAAAAGTTCTACTAGAGAAAGGCTGGTTTCAGGTGAATCATTAGAAATGATATCAAAGTTTTGGGGGGGTTTTTGTTTTGTTTCATTTTTTATGTAGTTACAGCAGAAAGGACACTGATTTTAGTGTCACAAGACTTGAGTCACATTCTACCTGTTGTGTGATGATCAAGTCACTTAACTTCAACTCAGTCTCCTCAATTGTAATGTGAAAGGATTAGAGTAAATGGCCTTTGACATCCTTGCCAACTATAGCCCTAAGAGAAATAAAACTTTAAGGAGAGGAGTTAGAGGTAGATTTACATATTTGTAATCAACTACATAGAAATAGCAACAGAACTCATAACAGCTGATAAGTTGAGCAGAGAAGATAGACAATAAGCAGAAAAAATTAATGAGCCAGGGCATTTTAGCTGTAGCACTCTAAAAAGAAAATCCCCCTTTTTCTTGTTTTTGTCATTTCTAGTTCTGTCCAACTCTTCATTATCACTTTTTAGTTTTCTTGGCAAAGATATTAAAGTGATTTTCCACTGTCTCCTCCAACTCATTTTACAAATGAAGAAACTAAGGAAAACAAGGGTAAGTGACTTGCCAGAATATCATATAGCTAGTAAGTCAGGTCTTTCTGACTCCAACCCTGGCACTCTATTTACTTTACCACCTAGCTGCCCTGCCTTTTTCTTATCTAATCCAATAGTGACTTTCATAGTGAGGGTGCAAACCTGCTAGGGAGAGTACCAGGGAAGATGGAGAAGACCTGTTTTCCTTCAGATCCCACTCTATATTTGGTATCTACTCAGCCTACATGCTCACAATGCTAAGCTGTTGCCACCAGTAAGGAAGAAGTCAACCATGTTTTATCTCCAAAGGACCATTTTTCTGATACATATCAATAATTTTCAAGAATAAATTAAATGCCCTTCCAAAGTCACCAAAACTCACATAGCAGTAGGAAAATCATCCTTCTTCACAAATTTAAATCTGTTCTTCCTTGCAACAGGCTTTACCAACTATCAAACCCCATTTGATTTATCTAGGATGACTTATCTGCTTGCTCAAGTGTAACTCTTTCTCAAAACAGCTCACAAAGGTTCAGAAACCCATTGTTAAAAGTTCAATAGAAATAGGTAAAGACTATACAGTGGGACTTGATTTATTATTTTAGTGGTTCTCTATACTTAAGATAGTATTCTTCATACCTATTAAACTTAAGTATGTATCATACATACTTTTCTTGAGAACTGCTTGTTAAAACATTTACTATCATATCCCCTAATCATAGCCCATCCATCTTTTCCCAGGATATCAGTAACAGGAAAAGTTATACAACATAAAGAATGGAAGATGTACTGTTGTTCTCCTTTCCTACCAGAAAATAAATAATAGCTTCAGCATATATATCTTTATCAGGTTAACCATCAGGAATGGATAGATCCAAAGGTGGAAGGAGGAAAGTTCCAGTTTTACAAGTGCAGAAGAATGCCAATTCAGATCGCCAGAGGAGGGACAGCAGCTGAGGAGAGTGGTAAAGACTTTTCTGGTGCAGAGCTGACATTGGAGTGAGAGGTACTGGGTTTAAATCCCCACTTTATTACTGCTTCTCTATGTGATTTGAGGGAAATCACTTCCCCTGGATGAGTCTGTTTCTCTTCTATATAATGAGGAAGATGAATTGTATTGTATGAGGTCTTCTCCAATTCTGAATTCATAATCCAGTGATCTAACACACTCTGCCTTTCAAAAGAAGAATTAATCTTTAGCTTCAAGGACAAAGTAGGAATGGATGTTCTGAAAAGCAGATCTGTCATCAACCAGGATTATTGCAAGTTTATATTATTTTGTGGCTTTTTTGAAAGTACCAATGTTCTACATGGATTTTTTGTTTTTCTTTTCTTTATTTTTAAAATCAGTTTTATTGATACCTACTGTTTTTACACTGACCAAATTCCTCCCAATGTTCCTCCCTTGCCCTCTTCCTTAGAATCATCCCATAAAACAAAAACAGTTTTTTAAGACAAGAAAAAATGAGCAAAAGAAAAAATCAGCAAAACTGACCAACACTTGGAAAAGGTTCGAGAATAAATTCAATGTTCCATACTTTTGTCTCACTTCTGTAAAGGAATGAAGGAATCTGACTCCTCATACAGTTTATTTGGATCTGTGCTTGTTCTTTATAACATTGCAACATTTACTTTTGATTGTTCTGCGGTTATTTCCATTTTTGTAGTCATTATTTTCCTGGCTCTGCTTACTAATTTCATTTATTTATTTAATTTGGTAATATTCCATTACATTTATGAACCACAATTTTGTTTTCCAATCAACTGATATCCCTTTTATCCATATAGCCTTTAAATAATAATAATAATAGTAACAGCTAACATTTCTACAGCATTTACTATGTGACAGGCACTATGCTAAGAACTTTACGATTATTTGATCCTTACAACAATAATGGAGGATAGGTTGTATTATTATTCTCATTTTATAGTTGAGAATACAGAGACAGACAGAAATTAAGTGATTTTCCCAGGTTCACACAGTTAGTGGCTGAGGTCAGCTTTGAACTTAGGTTTCCATGCCCAGCACTCTAACCACTGACCAATATAAGTAAATATCATGAGCCTTTCAGGCCTCAGACCCATGGAGTACCCATCTAGAACCTCTTACACACATGGGGACCCCGTGCCTGGAATTCTTGCCCCCTTATCTTCATCTATTGGGTTCCCAATCTTCCTTCAGGTCCCAGCAGAAATCCCACCTTCTGCAAAAAGCAACCCCTACCCTTAAATTCTAGTGTTTTCCCTCTAAGATTGCCTCCATTTTATCCTCTATTATTTTTCCTACATAACTAAAAAACAACTGGAGAACAAACAACTAGAGAACATTAAAGAACAGAATTCTTTGCATGATATCTCCCCCATTAGACTACCAACTTCTTGAGACCAGAAACTAGTTTTCTCCTTCTTTGTAACTCCCTGCACGTGGCACAATGCCTGATAGGTAAATGATTGTTGACATCACATTGCATTTCAGGGACCATTTTCTATAAGTATCATGTTCCCTTTACCCACAGATGATCTCTAAGATGTTGTCTACTAAGCAGTTTTTTGGCATATGGTAAGCACTTAATAAATCCTGGCTGACTGAAATTATTTCCCCCACTGTTATATACAACTTAGGGAAGTTAAATGGTGCCATAGTGCACAGAACTCTGGACCTGGAGTCAGGAAGACTCATCTTCCTGAGTTCAAATCTAGCCTCAGACACATACTAGCCAATGGAATCTGGGCAAATCACTTCACTGTTTGCCTCAGTTTCCTCATCTGTAAAATGAGTTGTAGAAGGTGCACCATTCTAGTATATTCCTCCAGAAAACCTCAAATGGGGTCACAAAAAGTGATTAAAATGACTGAAACAGAACAATAATATACAACTTAAAGTATTCTTTCAAAAAATGGTTATGAAAGCATAAAAGAATATAGCATATTCAAGGTACAGGTTTGTCCAGAGAATGTCATCACTGAAGAAGTATTTATGTTATAGAGAACTGTTAATACTGGGGAGGTAGATTGAAAGTAGATGCTGAAGACTCTTGAGTATCAGGTTAGGAGTTTATATTTTATCCAGCATACAATAAGGAACAATTAGAGATTTAAAATAAGAGAGTGGTATTGGTAATAGTGTTGAAAATTAAATGGGAAGTAATAACAAAATTCCTATCAATAAATTCTTTGCAAATTGTCCCTCAGAAAATTTCACAGTATTCTTATGAATTAATAGTAGGAAACAGACAACCAAAAGAATTTATAGTCCTTGCAAGGTGCATAACAATAAAGCAGGGCACAATAGTTCACATTTATAACAGGGTTTTTCCTAGAAACTAAGAAAATATTTATGGTGCTTTTAGCCAGGTGACACCCAATCAAAAGTTGGTAGATTTCTTACTTGTCATCATCCTTTCATTCCTCCATATGAATCTGACCTCTAGTTGCAGAAAGAAAAGGTTGTGAATAGGCTGGGGCAGGGAATGGCAGAGCTGAAGTTGATTTCCTTTTGGCTAAGGACAGTCAAGGATGTTTTCCTTTTAAGTTAAGGATGGTCCAAAATAACTCATTGGAGAAGCATCTATTTGGGGGGATGTCCATTCCAGGCTAAGACTCAGCTTTAGAATATAGTAGATATAGTCGCTGGTTCCTCACAAGAGTGTTAGTTTTTCCCATTTGCTTTTACAATCATAAAATCTATGTGTCTGTAATGGGCTTTGAAGTCAGTGGGCTTATGCTCTAGGTAAGTCTAAACAGGGTTGTTGAGGTTTTTTTCCATTGTATATTAATTAAAGGCTCCCATTTTAACTGAGACAGATTCCTTCAGTAAAAATTAATTACTCTCATTGTTTATTGAATTGTGTATGTATGTGTGTGTGTATGCGCGTGCACTCCTAAATAAGTGTGTGATTCATTTTATTGCTCCAGGCTTCTAAAATTCCACTAGTCAGAAGTTTCGGGTGAACCAAATATTGCAGGTAAACTCCCTTACCTCATTTCACCTCCAATCAATGCCTAATTTAATCCAATGCAATTTCTATAACAAAGATAAACAAAATTTAGCTTTAAAATGTTCATCTACCTAATATAAATAAAAGATAGAAACATCAAAATCCAATGATATTGGGGATTTGTTCCTCCTTTGTAGCTCCAGCACCCAGAAAGTGTCTGATACAAGGTAGACACTAAATAAATGCATAAGTGAATGAATTCATCTTTGTAGGTCCAGCACCCAGAAAGTGTCTGACACAAGGTAGAGACTAAATAAATGCATGTGAATGAATCCTAAAAGGTTTATGTCCCCTTCTTTCCTTTCCCCCCTTAATAGTATTTTATTTGTTCCAATGACAGTAAAGATAGTTTTCAACATTTACTTTTATAAGATTTTGATTTCCATTTTTTTCACCAGCCCTCCCTCCCTCCTTCCCCAGTTCCCTCCCCAAGATGGCAAGCAATTTGATACATATTGTACGTGTACAATCATATAAAACATATTTCCAAATTAGTCATGTTGTGAAAGAAGAATCAGAACAAAAGGGAAAACCACAGTGAAAATAGCATGCTTCAATCTGCATTCAGACTTCATAATTATTTCTCTGGATGAGGATAGCATTTTCCATCATGAGTCTTTTGGAATTGTCTTAAATCATTGTATTGCTGAAAAAAAGCTACATCTATCAAAGCTAATCATTGTACAATGTTGCTGTTACTTTGTACAATGTTCTCCTAGTTCTGCTCACTTTACTCAACATCAATTCATATGTCTTTCCATATTTTGCTGAAATACGCCTGCTCATCATTTCTTGTAGAACAATAGCAGTCCATTATATGCACATACCACAATTTGTTCAGTGTTTCCCCCAAATGATAGGTATCCCCTCAAACATTTTATATTTTTCCCTTTTCTCTTTGGGATACAGACCTAGTAGTATATACCACCTTCTTTAGATCTACTGTGCCATCTACCTGCCCCTTGATATAGCCAATTGTGAGATAAAAGGGAAATGATTGTGTATTTTAAAAAAACCACACAATTGAAAGCAAAACAAAGGAACAAATATACACAGAGATAATTCACTGGATTAAAAAGAAGAGGGTACAATATTTTTATTTTTCTCTTGACTTTTGTTTTTATATTTCAAAATTCTTTTTTACCTCTATTTTTTCCATCAGGAAGATTTGAAAATCACCCTCTCTTAGCTAATAGGATTGGTGGAGGGGGGAGTGATAGATTTCTCTTAAATAAAAAAAACAGAGGATATACTAAAGATGTACAATATAGCACAATCTTTCAGAGGAGTTTTATTTGTTTTTAGTTAATAGTAAAATGTAATAAATGTCATTTATTTATTAGTTTTAATTAACTTTCTTTCTATGTTACAAGAGACCTCTGAGCGTGGGAGGGAATCTGTAAATGTCTATAATGGAAAAAAATCAATAAAATTTTAAAAATAAGTTCTAAAAAGAAGGAAGGAACTGGGCAAGAGAGTCACAGACAAAATAATGGAGCTACTTTATAATGGAATAAAATAACCCAAAACATGAATCACCTGAATTAAAATAAAAATAGCCTGCAAAGATGAATGAATCAGTTAAAGCAAGATATGGGGTATGTTACAGAATAGGCCCTCAAACTATACAAGCTGGTTTGTTGATCAAAGAAGTGATAGTTTTGGAGTGAAGAAAGGTGGGGGCGTAGAGATGATTAATGAAAGAAAGAAAAAACAAAGTCACACAAATTTCCATGAAAATCTTTTCCAAGAGAAAGAGAACTGTCCATAAGGTTATTTAGGGGCACACTTCCTGATTTGTTTTGTCCTGAATCATCCCTGTGGGCTGCTGTTTATTTTCATAGTAGTAATTGTTTGCAGTAAACTTGAGCACTGAGCATATAAATGTAATGTGTTGTTTTTAATTAAGGGAAATTGTATTTATAGAATGCCTTTTCTAACAAAATACCAAAATAACCATCAGAGAGGACAGAAAGCCAGTATAACTGCTGGACCACTGAATTTAACAATGCAGCTGGAAAGAGAGAAAAGCACCTCAGACTGACAGTTCTCCTAAGAAGCTTCCATAAAAGTAGAGGGTGGATCACAGCATCTGAGAGATGAAAAATTAGCCCATCCCTTTAAAGAATTCAGCCTCAAAGACAGGTTACCCCTGCACATCATTCTCTGGCAGATTTTTGTTATCCATTTTTCTTTGCTGATTCTCACAGATCTGCACCTAGAGCCAAGATAAAGCTTCCTAAGCTCCAAGAAATCAGAGTATGGATGGGTTAGAAGGTGATTTCATTGATGTAGAGAATTCCCAAGTGAAGAAATTCTCCATTGCAGTTTGGCACTTTCTCTGCAATAGAGTCTCAGAGAATTTCTTAAAGCAGTAAGGGATTAAGTATATTAGGGGACAAATGGGAGGGGAGGTGGCAGTCAAACCCCTACTAAGTGACTGAGACAGAATTTGAACTCAGGAACTCAAATTCAGCAATCTATCTACCAGACTGTTCCTCTTGATATAATCTAGTTTGGCTATGTCCCTTCCTTCCCCCACAGAGAAAAGGGGAATTCAAGAGAGATCCAGGAGAGTACTTCACTCACACACACACACACACACACACACACACACACACACACACACACACTCCAAAGTACCTTTCCTACAATTTTGAGCAGATCAGGTTTTCCTAGAATAACTATAAAAGCTGTTTTGCCTCTAAGGTTAGATGAGAAATTAGTTAGTCTAGATTCATTGACACGGGCATCTTTTCATGCTTTTTGCATGTACTCAGGTTAGCTTTTATTATCATCAACAAATCTTATAGTGTTAGCCTTTAATGAGCAACTATATTTCTATTTCTGGAAATTAACCATTTTAAGAATATTACACTATTACTGACCAACCCCACCTTTATTGTGGTTCTGTTTAGAAAAATAGAAGAAGAAAGAGACAACTACTTCCTTTTTCAGGTGGGAATTGTTCACTTGTCTCCCCCAAACCATTGTATACTCCACCACCACTTCCATGACCTGAAACGATGTAAAGGTTAGCTGTAGGAGAAAGACAAATAAAAGGCAAGGAGAAAAAATAAAAGATATTATCATCAGATCAATCAAGGGAATGGCATATGGTCAAAGAGCCTGAGCCTATCTTCTAAGAGTAAATTTGCAATCTTAATCTTGGCTTTGAGGGAAAACTATTCTTCAGAGTTCACCCATCTTCTTATAGTAACACCAGTTCATGTATATGTACTTCTTTCACTGACCAAACATCATTGGGTTACCCAATGGGTAGAGTCACCATTTGGGAATCCTTTCCCAATTTCCTTCCCTTAAAAGTCTTGGACCATCCAGACCCCATGTGAAGAGATAAGAAAAACAAGCATTTATATGCCACTTACTATATGTCAAGAACTGGCTAGCGTTTCTTTTTTTTTTTTCTCCCAAATATCTCATTTGATCCTCACAACAATTCTAGGAAGTAGGTGCTATTATTATGCTCATTTTGCAGTTGAGGAAACTAAAGTAGTCAGAGATTAAATGACTTGTCCAGGATTATAGAGGTAGGGTCTGAAGACATATTTGAATTTGTTTTCTGACTCCAGACCCAGTGCTCTATGCATTGTCAATCAGCTTGCCTTTGGGGAAAAGTCCTTCTCCATTCTTTTTCCTTACCCTTCTCCTCTTCCCTCCTCCATCTCATCCAGAACAGCCTGGACAACACAGCTGCTCGCCCCAAGTTGAATGAGCTGGGACTCACACCAACAGCATTTCTTTGGTTAAGGAAGAAAACTACCAGACCTTACTACCTACCCTTCCTCTATTCCCTTAGAACATCCTGCTTTCAGAATCTGCCCCATCATTCCACCTTCCAGATCCTCAAACATACTAATGCATCCTAAAGACTCTCCAGCCTTGCCATCCAGGGACCACCTCTAGCAAATCTCCTAGGAAATTCTCTCAATATCTGAGCTGTCTTAGATTGTAGACTTCTTTAGAACAGGGACTGTCACTTTTTAAATATGTATCCCTAGCATTTAGAATGGTACTTGCCATAAAAGGTTGATAAATGCTTTTTTCATTCCTCAAAGAAATTTGGTAAAAGTAGATAGTGTAAATGATGAGGTCCTCAGTAACTTGTTGCAGTCAGCAGAGAGGGACTGGAGCATTAATGGAATTGTTCCTAGAGCAGTCAGGAAAAGGGGCTCTGAGAGAGATCAGTTTAGCTTGTGGTCCCACCCTCTGTGAAGGCCACGGGTCTTACTTTGTCCTATCTGAAATCCTAGTTAAATTTCCCTATAAATTTGTCCATGGTTCATGCATTTTTGCTAAACCCCTTTGGATCAGTCCACCATGACATTCTGCCTCTTGGGATCTCTCTCCTCATCCTCCAATATGCCTTACAGTGATTTCTCCTTTCTCCTTATAACTACCTAACTCACTTAGGGTGCTGCCAACTAAGGGCATGCTCCAACTTCATGGGATATTTCCTTTCTCCTGGCTTATTGTGAGTTCCACTAGGGAACTTTTCTTTTCTATAATTAATTATCAAAACCCCATTCCCTTGCCATGTGTTCTCCTAACTCTATTTCATATTTATCCCTTCTAGTCTATTTCTCCTAAATAAACCTACCTTTTCCCAGAGAGAATGGCCATTGTGAATTCCTTGAATGACCAAATCCTGACATTAGATGCTCTACTAAATCACAACATCTGGTGTCTACTAACCACATCATAGATAACCGTATTTCCATCTTACAAATGAGGAAACTGAGGTCAAAAAAATTAAGTTAGTGAGTAAATTAAGCAGTCATGAAGAAGTAAGTTCAGGTCTCCTGACTCCAAAGCCTAAGCCTTTCCCAATGTCCATCAAGCTGTTGCTCCTGCTAAATTGAAAGACCAAGATTGTAAATAGCATCCTATTAATGAGAATGAAAATTCATCCATTAATGCATTCATACCTACTTAGGCAATGGAGAAACATATACAATGCAGGAAACAATCACTACACTTAAGATGCTGATAGTGAAAATGAAATCAGGGCAAAATTTAGAAAGACCAATCACCCCTTTTTCTGTACTACAGAAAGATCTAATTTTCTTTCAAGCCAAAAGATCCAATTCTTGGCTATCGCCCTGACTCAGAATGTCAAAAGACACAGAAAGCTCTTGTGTTGGAATGTATATAGATGTCTGCAAAGGACTCTAGACAACTGTTTACTGCCGTGATAAAGGCCAGGCCATTTTTTTCAACTGTGATCGATTCTCCCTCAGGAACTTTTTGTCAGGGATCTTTTAAACATCTCCAAGACAAGGTAAGGGAAGCTAAAGATTCATGCAAGGAGATGGGAAGCACAAATATAAACAGACCATTAGCAGAATACCATAATCCAATTGGCAGAAAGAATTATGGGCTGCTTTTAGATGGGCTATCTGCTTCTCCAAGACTTTAGAGCACACAGCTCATAAGCAGGCTCCAAATTCAGTTGTCAACTTATTGATCTTTTTGTTTGAGCACATGTCATTGCCTGGGAAATGTAAAATGGCAGTTCAGGCACATTCTGCTGAGACCTTGGGGAATCCAACTCTTGATGTGCTACAGTAAATGAGAGACTAAAAATGGAACAAATTCATTCAATATTTATGGGCCTAATTTATGCAAGGCACTGTGTTCAATACTGAATTCACAAGGTAGAAAACAGCATGTGCCTTCAAGGAGTTTATATTATACCAAAGGACTGCAACATGGACTAAAAAAAAGTATATGTATTTATTATTATAAATTTCATGGAGAACTCCCAATGATCAGGAAAAAAATTCCTCTATGAATGCTAATTAGCAATTGGTCTGCAATCTATGGTCTTGAAGACTTGCCTGGAGGATGGAGTTGTTGTTGTTTAGTCATTCTTAGTCATGTCCAACTTTTCATATCCTTATTTGGGATTTTCTTGGCAAAGATCCTGCACTAGTTTGCCATTTCCTTCTCCAACTCCTTTTGCAGATGAAGAAACTAAGGCAAACAAGATGGAGTTATATATCTGGGGTCTCCATTTTATAAATCAGGAAACAGAGGTCAAAGAAATTAAGCTGGTAAGTAATTAAACTAGTTAGTAACTGTCAGGACCAGATCTCCCAACTCCAAAAGCAAAGTTTTTCCCGATGCCCATCAAGCAAAAATACATGTGTGAGATATACAGTGTAAATGCCCACCAAGCTAGTAAAAATCTGAGACCAAATTTTAACTCAGGAAGATGAGTCATTCTGAGGCCAGATCCAGTACTCTTATTTACTATGGCCCCTTTTAGCTGCTCTGCCTGAGGGACTTAATGATAGATTAAGTAAATTACCCAGAATTACACAGTTTATACTTGTCATATTGAGAACTTAGACCTAGGTCTTCCTAAGTCTCTCATTACACCATGTTGTTCTTAATCTCACTATTACTACTATTACTAATCTCATTTTATTAATTAGGGATCTATACCAATTTGTGATTCAGATCAGAAATTTTACTGGTGTTGAGAATTCATGTTGATGAAATACCTTCATATTAAAAAATTTGTGTGTGTGTGAAATCATTTGAGAAAGGGCAAAGCACTAATAATAGGAGGATGAAATAAGGCTTTGTAGAAGTAAGGAGATAACTAAGGTGAGCCTTGAAGAAAATAGATGAGCATGATCCTCACAAAAAAAAAAAAAAAAGCAATTTGGGGACTATCAGGATCTTTGAGCCAGAAGGCAGAGGATTCAAGTTAATGATAGAGATCTTAATAGCAGCAGCTGCAGCTGCAATGAGTCACTTCCCCAAACCTGCCCAGAACTTATGAGTTGGTCCTGAAAGAATTGGTGGTCATAGGACAACAAGGAAAAGGAGAAATGAACCTCAGCACAGAAAAGAAGGATCAGAGAAGGCTAGGGTCCCTAGGTGTACCTCCTAGTACAAGAAGCTTCTTGTTTTAAGTACTTCTTGGAGGACTATGAAAAGATCAGCTCTTTCTCTACCACCCCTTCCCCAAATTTGTCCATTAGCAGAAACTGGAATGTGCTCTGCTCATTTCTTTAGTCATATATTGCTGATAGTTTGAATTTAGCTTTGAGAGAGGCCAGAAAGTTGCTAAGTAATAAACATAAACTTACATTACAACTCAAAGTCAACACTCTGACTAAATGTTGGGGATTTCCTAACTAGAGGCTCTGACCAATTGTGACTGTAATTCTAAATTTTCATTTAATAGTAACTCCTGAAAGCATTAGGACCTGAGTGCTCATTATTTTGTTAATTGTTATACCAGGGTATGTATGATTAATTAAACACATAAACTAAAAGGTTGGTTGGAAAAGAGAGATCCTGGCAACCTGTACTCCATTCAATGTCATTGGAATTCACTGGTGTTTTATGGGCACATCTCACCTCCCTTATGAAGTTTCCTCTGAATCCCTAGATAAAAGCAATATAACAGCCTCAAACTTCTCATTGAATTTTGCCTGGATCTCTCCTTTGTCCTTATCTTACTCTCCCTATGATTTGGTAAATATTTACTAAATATTTAATATACTTACCACCTGCAAGGCACAGTCTTGAGCACTGAGACCATTTATTTATATATATTTTCCAATCTTGTCCTAATCATATCTAAACTGTAAATTCCTTGAGAACCATGCTGCAGGGCAAAGAGCCTTGAAATTGAATTCAGATCAGGAAGATCTCAATTTGAATACTACCTTTGACATTTACTCAAATGAGTCCTTTACCTTCTGTCACTTTAGACCTAAAAGTGCAAGTCCTACTCAACACTGTTTTCAGTATAACCGTGGGCATGTCACCTAACTTATTCTAGCTTCAGTTTCCCCAACTCTAAAACTGAGGTGATGATTCTTAAAAGGATTGTGATAAAAGTCTCTTTGCCAACCAGAAAATACTACATAAATTTGAGTTATTTGGGGAAACAGGGTCTGAGCTATATGGGTCCTAGTATTTTTGTGCTTTATAACAGCTTGATGAGTTGAATTGAATTGCTGTGGAAATTGAACTGAAAAAAAGATCAAAAGAGTGGGCAGGTCTGGTCTGGGTCCATAGGCTTCTAGAGAAAGAGGAATTGAAAGCCTAAAAGTATTTAAACACTAGGAGGAAAGATAGAAGTAGGAATGTGATAGTAAATTATTTAACAACTGGTATCTGAAGAGGGAAACTACAAATGGCACACTTTTAAGTTTAAGCAGCATTACTAACAATGTCCATTATTTCTTAAATCTAGACAACCAATAGTACAATAAATCAAATTCATTTTTTAGCATGATTTCTGACCTGTAAATAAATGCTCGTACTGAAAATCGAACAATCGGTTCTCAAGAAGCAGTCTAGTTGATTCCAGTACACCCTTGAACAGGGGAAAATGATGCCATATAAGAAAGGAGAGTAATATGAATAAAGATGGAAAGAAAAGGTTATTGTTGTTTATTATCTGTTCTAGAAGACAACCATGGCATCTGAGCTCTGTGAATGGGAGGATCATTTTCTCTATCAAAATTAACTCCCTTTCCTAACTTCCATATGGCTTCTGTTTCTTTAAATGAGTTTCCCATTTCCCCAGTCATTCAGGCTCAAGACCTTCCAAATTCCCTTTGACTCATATTTTTTTCTTAATCTCCAGTATCTGATCTGTACCTCCCTGCAGGGAGAAGTAGGCGGCTGATTGGGTACAAGGGGAGTGACCTGGAAGCTACAGCAGCTGTAGGAGGAGATATCCCTGGTAACTAGGGATCTTTGGGCCCTCTAGGCTCTCCTCCTCTATAATTACAGAATGAAAGGATTGTCTTTTATTGTGGGAATTAGGGAGAAAGTAGGACAGATATTTTTGGCTACTCGGAGATTTCTCCCTGGTCCCTAAAATCAGACAATGCCCAAGTACAACCCAAAGCTTTCCCAGTTAGAGATTGCCTGAGGAGTGTGCATCAGGAAAGATCTCCCCTGTGTTCCCCTCCTCCAGTAATCCTAACCTGGCCCTTCCACTCCCTTTGTTTTAAGACTCTCTGGTACCTGAAATGAGTTCTCTGGAAATCCTGCTGTCACACCTAAATCAGGCAATCCACTGAATATACCCACTCAAAGCAACTGGGTAGAGAAGGAAATCTTAGCCTTTGGCTATCTTGGGGAGGTGGGAGTATAAGTATTTAGGCTTGAGCAGTTCTTCTATTTGATCTGTCAGGACTCTATTATTAGGTAATAAAATCCAGAACTTTTATCCCCTAATGTGTGTGAGTTATTTGTTTATGATAGAGGCTGACAAGTATCTGTATAAAAAGGACAAGTTCCTGGAAGGGGGGAAGGAAATACAATTTTTGATGATTATACTGATTGTAAATATTGGGTGTCACATTTGAAAATTAAGATAAACTGAGAGAATGGTTTGGGTTTAGGCTAGCAGTAATCAGTGAATGAGGTCAACAGCCTCTCTCTGTGACCAAAGACCCTGAAAAAGGGTTCTCCAATCTTAATATAGTTTGGGGGAGTTCATAGTTGCGTAGGTTAGAAAGTCAATATGATTGATTACAGGGTAGACAGTATCACAGAAGTGGGAAACAACATCATTGGTTATTTTAAAGACTTATACAGACCTAGGGTTAGTAACCACCTCTCTCTGACAATTATGCTAATTGTTTTATGAATCCATCAGCACCTTATAGATCTGAGTAGCAGACTTTGGCTTCTGGAAGGTTTTGTGAACCCAAACAAAAGATATTCATGAAGTATTCTAGGGGAGACCTGCATAAAAGAAAATAATTTTTCTTTTAAACTAACTTTAAGCTAGCTCAGTTTAATTCAAGTCAGTGGATACAGACCTATTTATAAAATTAATATAGCACAAATCAGTTACATTATAGAATCAATACAATAGAAATCAATCAGGAAAATCAGACATAATATTAATATTAATTTTGATCTTTCCCATAGATAGATATAAAACTGAAAGCTCAGCATACCTTAACCACTATTCCTATTTCTCATTCTCTCTCCTACCCCCTCAGCTATTTAGGGTATAGTGTATACAAATGTCCTAAAATAGTAAGGGAAACTTTTGACTTTCTTTCTTCATCTGGCCAAAGGTTTATAAATTATATGTTCATAAGTATAACAAGTACTAGGCCAAAATTTCCCTTTATTGATACATGCCTATAGGGCAGGGATTTTTATCTATGCATTGATAACAGAGAGAGAGAGAGAGAGAGAGAGAGAGAGAGAGAGAGAGAGAGAGA
>JAJPUD010001816.1:26994-63603 GCA_023553655.1 Myrmecobius fasciatus
AAGGAAGAGAGGAAGAAAGGAAGAAAGGAAGAGAGGAAGGAAAAAAGGAAGGAAGGGAGGAAGGAAGGAAGGAAGGAAGGAAGGAAGGAAGGAAGGAAGGAAGGAAGGAAGGAAGGAAGGAAGGAAGGAAGGAAGAGAGGAAGGAAAAAGGAAGCAAGGAAGGAAGGAAGGAAGGAAGGAAGGAAGGAAGGAAGGAAGGAAGGAAGGAAGGAAGGAAGGAAGGAAGAGAGGAAGAGAGGAAGAGAGGAAGAGAGGAAGGAAAAAAGGAAGGAAGGGAGGAAGGAAGGAAGGAAGGAAGGAGAGAAGTTAGTTTACAAATCAAAATTTAAAAAATATATCTTGGGCAGAATATGCAGAATTTTTAAAATTAGGGATGATTCCTTTAATTACAGTTTCTACTACAAATGGTTTAATTTTAGAAGGTCCAAGAAGTGAATTTCTACTCCCTTTAGTCATCATTTGTCACTGTTTCTTCTCTTAGAAACATTTGCCCAGAATGTTTAGCTAATTTCTAAAAGAACTATGTATATGTCTACATTTATAGATAGAAATATTTATGTGTACCTATATTCCATATGAAGAGGATGTGTGAAGTGGTGGAAAAAGTTCTGGAATTCAATGCAGCAATTTAGGTTTCACATCTGGGCTCTGCCATTTACTAAGCTAGCATTGAGGTTAGTGAGATGCTATGTTCATGCCCTTCTCTGGTGAGATTGAGCTAAACACTTTCCTTGAGCATACCCTTTTCTGCAATTATTCACTCAGCTTCTCCAAGGAACTAGAAATGGTTTTCTTTTCAAAATGGACTATTAAGAAACAACAGAAAGAAAAATGATCAAGAAGTATTTCAACAGCAACCCAGTTAGTCTGGCCACCCTAGCCATGATTTCTCATTCATTGTCTATATTGTTGGTATTACTAATCTATCTCTGGACTGGAAAATTAAAAAAAATAAATCAACAGTTCTTCATCTCTGAGCCCCATATCCAGGGGTTTAATGGCAAAAATAAAAAATACTGCAGCTGCAAAACTTTACTCTCTCCTCTAGTTACCCCTTTCCTATAACATTTGAATGATGACATACATAGGTTAGCAATCCAGTGATTAACAATGTTTATTCGGATTGCCAGTTTGATGGATAAAGTGAAAACAATTGAAGAAACTGAGATAAGACTTCTATACCCTGTCTCCAGAAGGGCACTAGGTTTTGGTCCTCTCATAAAGAGAAAATAAGAAAAAGAAAGTGATATTAGTTCTGGAATTAAGAATTCTGACCAGTTCTAGCAAGTGAGTCTGTCCCATCTTTTTAATGTATGACAATAAAACCACCGCAGCCTTAGGAATCCTCTGCTGATCACTTCAAGGTAGCTGATTCTGCCTTTCTTGGCATGTCTCCTCTTCTTACAACTTCTATTCTCCACCTCCCAGAGCTTCTCTATCTCATCCTCACAATCTCTTAGGACAGGAGGGACTAAATTGTCAAAAATTATCACCTAAATGGGAATGATAATACTTGTACTACTTACCTCATAAGATTGTTGTTAAAAATGATAATAAACTTGGAATGCTAGATAAACATTAGTAATTGTGCATTTAGTTAAAATATATATTTAACATATAAATAAATTTACTAGGATATGTATACTAATGGTGTAATAATTATTTCAGTGTCTACAAACATATACCCTAGTTTCTAAAGCATTTTTGAATAAGTTAATAGGAAAATATTTCAATAGACGTATTTCTTGCTGACCTGTTTATCTAATGACATGACTATTCACCTGTAATTTAACATGTAAGGTAATGCATTTCATTCTACAAAGATTTTTTTCAGTTACACAGATTTATATTCAACCTTAATGATATTATCTGAGTAGGTCCAATTTTTAAAATCAACACAGACAGGAGCAATAACAAAAACAACTCATATTTATTGACTGATTTATACCCCTGAAATTCATGCTATTCAGGTAAATGCAGGATAGCGCAAAGTATCCTGGATTTGGAATCAAAAGATCTAGTTTAAAATTTTAATTGAACTTCTTGCTTCTTATATGGCCTTTAGCAAATCATCACTCAGGACAATGGTCTCCTTATTTATAAATTGGGAATGTTAGATTACTATAATCCCTAAAGTCCCTTTCAGCTCTAAATCAAATAGTTTCTGAATTATAGAAAAAACTTTGTTATCCTTGCATACTGAGTTGGTACAGGCATTGTTCTCTTAATAAGTACAGGTTTGAAAATCTTCATGTAAGTTTGAAATAGCCAAAAGGACAATGCTTTGGCAGTGACTTTATTCTCTACCTAAAACATAAGCCTCCTTAGTGGATCACCAATTAGGTCTTAATTCTGATGTCAATGATGGTGCTTCCATAAAATGTTAATACTTAGCTTTATTCTGGGGTGCCCAGTGAGGACTATATTGAATATTATGTTGACTAAAAGAAGGTTCATGCACCTTGGCTATAACCTTTCTCTTGGCCTTTAAAAGAAAGAAAAAAACACAAAAATTGGGATTCCAACATAAAGAGAAACTGAACAAAACCAGATTTGGTATGCTAAAAGGAAACCTTGGTTGGTCAAGATCTTGGTTAGTTGCAACTCACCTCCTCCAGGAAACTATAAGTATTCAGCTCCTAAATGGTGAGGGATTCTAGGATCAAGATGAGAACTATATAGGAATTTAAGCCAGATGTGGTGGAGTGGCCATGGTGAAGAGATAGGAGTTCTTGTTCAGAGCAAAAGACAGAGCTAAAGAACATCAAGAAACAAAGCCATGATTCGGAGAAACAAACTTGGACTTTACTCTTCATTGAAACTGTGAGTTATGTGAATTGTGTGGGTTGGAGGAAGAAGAGTGTCTCTAGTAACTCCAAGGACTTTCCCCTTGAGAGAGAAACTCCAGGTATCAGATATAGAGTAGCATTATAAGTGTGGAGGATTGTATAATTCAGAGGAGTAAGCTTCACCAGAAAAAGAGTTGTTAATTGTTTATGAACTTTGTTCAAGACCTTTGTGCTTTTTTTGTTGCTGTTGAATTGAATAAAGTCTGAATTATGTTAAATAGAATTTGATGTAGTGTTAACTGAGTACTTGCATGGAACCTGAAGAACTTTTGCCTTCTTGTAGAAACTCTGATGTGAACCATATTAATATATTCCTAGAATAAATCTTGGTTAGGAACATGAGCAAAAAATTACGCTTATGAGATAGTCTCTCAAATCTGGCTATATATTTATGTTTAAACAAACAGTAAATAATGGTGTCTTATGCTGATCACTTTAAATTCTGTTCTTATTTTGTTGATGCTTATTAAGTTTAGAACTTTTTAACAATCCACAAAACTTGGTCCACATTTCTCCCCAACATTTCACCAATTGGAGAAATTTTGAGTTACTAAGCTTCATTTTTAAAAATATGTGTGTCCTCTGGGAAGACATTCCAGCTATTCAATTTATAAGTGAATATAATCACTTATAAAAATAAGCCTGACAGCTTTTTTTTACATTAAATAATGTTTTATTGATACCTTTTAGCATTACTGTCCCTTTTAAAAATTTCATTTCATTCTGAACAACAATAAAATAAATAAAATATGGCCTAAGAAGATTATGCCATTTCTGACGATGCAACTCTCCAATATTGCTTCATCAATCTTGGGGGCTTGTGCAAAATCCCTACTTACACTACTAGGACTTGGAAAAACTGAAATCATGAAATTTGTAAAATTTGTAATAGTCTTTCACAAATAACATAGCATGATCCAGTATTCATAAAATGCTACATCAAGTTTGAAAGACTATTTTCCTTTGTCTTTCTATCCACACATAAATATCCATCCATCTCCTTCTCTCCACTCACATGACCACCACTAGATCAAACTCCCATCATCTCTCACCTGTATTATTGCATCAGTTTCCTAACTGATCCCATGTTTCTCTTCCTCTCCAAACTCTGAAAGTATGGAGTTTCATTAAGTAAGGTCCTCAGCATCTAAATAGGTCAACAAGAGGAATGGGCTAATGTTGTCCCTTTGTTGTTATTTTGATGGGGCCTCCTTGGCTTGGTTGCAAGGATGAGGGAGAAAAAAATGTGTTTTGAAGCTGACCTTTAAAATCCTGGCTGCTTAAATTATTGGCAGCAAGGGATGAGAGGGTGGACTGTTCTGAGCCAAGATATTTTTGGAACTAGGAAGCTTGAGTCAACCCCCTCACTCACATATCATCAATGAGGCTGTTATAAGTCAAGATCATGGAGCAGAACTGGAGCTGTTTGAGTTAAATTCATTCTCTGGTGGATTGCTCTGGGATCTAGATATGAGCCTTTTGGGCAAGGAGGATATAAAAGCAGTTTTACAACATTGGCCACAGAGCTCCAGAGAGCTCTTTGTTGACAGCTTTTAATCTCATTGCCTATGACTTTACCTGCTTTTACTTCCCTGGACTGCTTTTCACTGCCTTGTGGATTGCCAGGGATTTAGGGGTTGTTGGATATTTTTATTAAAGAAATTGTTTATCATAATATTTAAGCTCCAAGGAATCTGTTGTACCAGACATGGAACCATGGCCCCGACACTGCCCTTTCCTTTATGAGTCTCTAAGCTTCAACTGTCTCTTCTGTAAAATGAAAAGTAAGCCATCTCTAAGGTCCATTCTGCCTCTAAAGTTTATGATCTTATGACTCCTTCTTATCTTTGAGCTACTTTGTTGGCTTTTTTTTTCAGTTTGTCAACTAGGGCATTGAATTTTCAGTGGATTAAAGAAATTGAATTCTTTCCAAAAGATGCAAATTCACAAAAGTGCTCTGATTTCAGATTAGTAGACGATGGAAAATATAGAGGGTTTTTTTTTTTTGGTTTTTGTTTTTTTTGCTTTTTTGTTTTTTTTTTTTTATTGAGGGATATCTAGGTATGATGAAAGTTAATGCAGAGGTGCAAGGTTGACCACTGAGCAAGAGTAGGAGATCATTATACACGGCAACAATAAGATTATATGATGATCAATTCTGATGGATGTAGCTCTCTTCAACAATGAGATAATTCAAATCAGTTTTAATTGTTCAATGATGAAGAAAGCCATCTACACCCAGAGAGAAGACCATGGGAACTGAATGTGGTTCACAACATATCATTCTCACTCTTTTTGTTGTTATTTGTTTGTATTTTATTTTGCTTCTCTTTTTTTTCTTGTGCAGTACAATAATTATATAAATATGTATGCATATATTGGATTTAACATATTTCTACCATGTCTAACATATAGTGTTATCTAGGGGAGGGCATGGGGAAAGGGGAGGGAAATTGGAACACAAGGTTTTGGAAGGGCTAATGTTAAAGAATTGTCCACACATGTTTTGAAAAATAAAAGGCTTTAATAAAAAAAAAAAAAGAGTAGCTCTGGAAAGGCTCTAATACTGGAAGAGAACATCCCCTCATAAAGTACCTTTTAAAGGGAGTTTGGCTGCCCCTATTTTGGGAATGTAGAGCTAGAAAGAATTTCAGATGTAACCTAATACAACCCTCTCCTTTTACAGATGAAGAAACTGAGGCACACAGAAATTAAATGACTTGATCAACATTACACTGGTAATAAGATGCAAAGCTGGGATTCAAGCTGAGGTCCTTGGATTCCAAATGTAGGGCTCTTTTCATTTGCTATATTTTCCTGCTGGTGTCTATAGCTTGAGACATAAGAGGAAAAACAGCTAGAACTGAAGAAAGTGAAAGAGGACAAGAAGGTGAGGAGAATGAAAAAAGAAAAAAGATGGTATTATGATATGATAAACTGAAAAAGAAATTAGAGGTAGAAAAGGGATAATACTGGAAGAAGAGGAAAAGGAGGTAAAATAAGGAAAATTACATCACATGTAGAGGCAAAGAAAACCTATAATGATTGAGGGGAAAAAAGGGAGGGGAATGAGAATTTGGTTAATCTCCATCTCATCAGATTTGGCTCAGAGGGAATAATAGACTTATAGGGAAACAGGAGGGAAAGGGGGGAAAAAGGATGGGTGGGGCTCTGAAGGGGAAGGATTGTTTGAGGGAAGCAGTTATCAAAAGCAAAATAGTAGGGAGGAGGGAAAGGGGATAAGAAAGAGAAAAGCATAAGTTAGGGTAAATAAGATGGCAGGAAATGCAGAATTAGTTATTTTAACTGTGAATGTGAATGGAATGAACTCTCCCTTAAAGCAGAAGCAGATAGCAGACTGGATTAAAAACCAGAATCCAACAATATATTGTCTACAAAAAACACATCTAAAACATAGAGATACATACAAGGTGAAGGTAAAAGGCTGGAGCAGAATCTATTATGCTTCAGGTGAACAAAAAAAAGCAGGGGTAGCAATCCTTATCTCAGACCAAGTAAAAGCAAAGATAGACTTAATTAAAAGAGACAAAGAAGGAAATTATATCTTCCTAAAGGGTACCACAGATAATGAAGCAATATCAATACTAAACATATATGCACCAAGTGCTATAGCATGGAAATTCCTAGAGGAAAAGTTCAGAGAGATGCAAGAAGAAATAGACAGCAAAACTATAATAGTGGGGGATCTCAACCTCCCTCTCTCAGAACTTGATAAATCAAACCACAAAATAAATAAGAAAGAAGTTAAGGAGGTAAACAAAATGTTAGAAAAGTTAGGTATGATAGATCTTTGGAGGAAATTAAATGGAGACAGAAAGGAGTTTACTTTTTTCTCAGCAGTCCATGGAACTTATACAAAAATTGACCATGTGTTAGGACACAAAAACCTCAAAATCAAATGCAGGAAGGCAGAAATAATAAATGTATTTTTTTCAGATCATGACGGAATAAAAATCACATGCAATATAAGGCCAGGAGAAAATAGACCAAAAACCAATTGGAAACTAAACAATTTTGTCCTAAAGAATGAATGGGTGAAACAGCAAATTACAGACACAATTACTAATTTCATCCAAGAGAATGACAATAATGAGACAACATACCAAAATTTGTGGGATACAGCCAAAGCGGTAATAAGGGGAAATTTTATATCTCTAGATGCTTATTTGCATAAAATAGAGAAAATCAATGAATTGGGCTTGCAACTAAAAAAGCTAGAGAAAGAACAAATTAAAACCCCCCAATCAAATACCAAACTTGAAATCCTAAAAATAAAAGGAGAGATTAGTAAAATTGAAAGTAAAAAAAAAACAAACTATTGAATTAATAAATAAAACTAAAAGTTGGTTTTATGAAAAAACCAACAAAATAGATAAACCTCTAGTTAATTTAATTAGAAAAAGGAAAGAGAAAAATCAAATTGTTAGTCTCAAAAATGAAAAGGGAGAACTTTCCACCAATGAAGAGGAAATTAGAGCAATAATCAGGAGTTACTTTGCCCAACTGTATGCCAATAAATTTGATAACCTAAGTGAAATGGAGGAATATCTACAAAAATATAGATTGTCCAGATTAACAGAAGAGGAAATAAATTACTTAAATAGTCCCATTTCAGAAAAAGAAATAGAACAAGTCATTAATCAACTCCCTAAGAAAAAATCCCCAGGACCAGATGTATTTGCATGTGAATTCTACCAAACATTTAAAGAACAATTAACTCCAATATTATATAAACTATTTGAAAAAATAGGGAATGAAGGACTCCTACCAAACTCCTTTTATGATACAGACATGGTACTGATACCTAAACCAGGTAAAACAAAAACAGAGAAAGAAAATTATAGACCAATCTCATTAATGAATATTGATGCAAAAATCTTAAATAAAATATTAGCAAAGAGATTACAGAAAATCATTCCCAGAATAATACACCATGACCAAGTAGGATTTATACCAGGAATGCAGGGATGGTTCAATATTCGGAAAACTATTAACATAATTGACTATATTAATAACCAAATTAACAAAAAACATATGATAATCTCAATAGATGCAGAAAAAAGCATTTGATAAAATCCAACATCCATTCCTTTTAAAAACATTAGAGAATATAGGAATTAATGGACTTTTCCTTAAAATAGTCGGTAGCATCTATTTAAAACCATCAGCTAGCATCATATGAAATGGTGATGAACTGGAACCATTCCCAATAAGATCAGGGGTGAAACAAGGTTGCCCACTATCACTATTACTATTCAATATTGTATTAGAAATGCTAGCCTTGGCAATAAGACAAGAAAAAGAGATTAAAGGAATTAGAGTAGGTCATGAGGAAACCAAATTATCACTCTTTGCAGATGATGTGTTGGTCTACTTAGAGAACCCTAGAGAATCAACTAAAAAACTATTAGAATTAATCCACAACTTTAGCAAAGTTGCAGGATACAGAATAAATCCACATAAATCATCAGCATTTTTATACATCACCCACAAAATGCAACAGCAAGAGATACAAAGAGAAATTCCATTCAAAACAACTATCGATAGTATAAAATATTTGGGAATGTATCTGCCAAGGGAAAGTCAGGATCTATATGAGCAAAACTACAAAACACTCTCCACACAAATAAAGTCAGATCTAAACAATTGGAAAAACATCAAGTGCTCTTGGATAGGTCGAGCGAATATAATAAAGATGGCAAAACTACCTAAACTAATCTATCTATTTAGTGCTATACCAATCAAACTCCCAAGAGATTATTTAACTGACCTAGAAAAAATAACAACAAAATTCATCTGGAAAAACAAAAGGTCAAGAATTTCAAGGGAATTAATGAAAAAAATGCAAATGAGGTGGCCTAGCTGCACCAGATCTAAAACTATATTATAAAGCAGTGGTCACCAAAACCATTTGGTACTGGATAAGAAATAGAGTAGTGGATCAGTGGAATAGGTTAGGTTCACAGGACAAAATACCCAATGACAATAGTAATCTAGTGTTTGATAAACCCAAAGACCCCAGTTTTTGGGATAAAAACTCACTATTTGACAAAAACTGCTGGGATAATTGGAAACTAGTATGGAAGAAATTAGGCATTGACCCACACCTAACACCATATACCAAGATAAAGTCAAAATGGATTCATGATCTAGGCATAAAGAATGATATTATAAACAAATTAGAACAATGTAGAATGGTTTACCTCTCAGACCTGTGGAGGGGGAAGGAATTTGTGACCAAAGAAGAACTAGAGGTCATCATTAATCACAAAATAGATAAGTTTGACTATATCAAGTTAAAAAGGTTTTGTACAAACAAAATGAATGCAGACAAGATTAGAAGGGTAGCAGTGAACTGGGAAAATATTTTTACATCCAAAGGTTCTGATAAAGGCCTCATTTCTAAAATATATAGAGAATTGACTCAAATATATAAGAATTCAAGCCATTCTCCAATGGATAAATGGTCAAAAGATATGAACGACAATTTTCAGACAAAGAAATTGAAACTATTTCTGGTCACATGAAAAGGTGCTCCAAGTCACTATTGATCAGAGAAATACAAATTAAGACAACTCTGAGATACCACTACACACCTGTCAGATTGGCTAAAATGATAGGAAATGATAATGATAACTGTTGGAGGGGATGTGGGAAAACTGGGACACTGATACATTGTTGGTGGAACTGTGAACGGATCCAACCATTCTGGAGAGCAATTTGGAGCTATGCTCAAAGAGTTATCAAACAGTGCATACCCTTTGACCCAGCAGTGTTTCTACTGAGCCTATATCCCAAAGAGATTTTAAAGGAGGGAAAGGGAGCCACATGTGCAAAAATGTTTGTGGCAGCCCTTTTTGTAGTGGCAAGAAACTGGAAATTGAAAGGATGCCCATCAATTGGAGAATGGCTGAATAAATTATGGTATATGAATGTTATGGAATATTATTGTTCTGTAAGAAACTACCAACAGGAGGATTTCAGAGAGGCCTGGAGAGACTTGCATGAACTGATGCTGAGTGAAATCAGCAGAACCAGGAGAACATTATACACAGCAAAAGACTATACAATGATCAATTTTGATGGACATGGTTCTCTTCAACAATGATGTGAGTCAAACCAGTTGTTCAGTGATGAAGATAGTCATATACATCCAGAGAGAGGCCTGTGGGAACTGAGTGTGAACCACAACACAGCATTTTAATGCTTTCTGTGAATATTTCCATGCATTTTGTTTTCCTTCTTAGGTTGTTTTTTCTTCTTCTCTTTCTAGATCTGATGTTTCTTGTGCAGTAAGATAACTGTATAGATATGTATACATGTATTCTATTTGTCATATAATTAATCCTATTTAGCATGTATTAGATTACCTGTCATCTAGGGGTGGGGTGGGGGGAAGGAGGGGAAAAGCTTGGGGGAAAAAAGTTTTTGCAAAGGTCAATGTAGAAAAATCACTCGTATGTTTTGTAAATAAAAAGCTTTATATAAAAAATAAATTAATAAATAAATTTTTAAAAAATTAAAAAAAGAAAGAAAAAAGATGGAAAGGCAGTGGAATGGAGTCCTGTGAAGAACATTACTGCACATTTCCTTTTTGTTGTGTTTTATTATTTCTGCCTAGAACATTGAGAGGTTAAGTGAAGGATGACCCATCTCAAGAGTCACAGCTGTAAGTCATGGCTTGAGTCCAGGTCTTCTTACCTTTAAGAATAAGTCCTTATTGTCTACTCAACACTGGCCATGAATCACATCTGATCAGTTGGAATTCAGTGAGGATGAATGCAAAGTCTTTCATTTGGGTTCAAAGAATGAACCTTGGAAATACCAGATGAAGGAAGTATAACTAGGAAACAGGCTTTTTTTTTTTCTTTTTCTTTTTTTTGTTATAATTTTTTTCTTTCTTTTTTGTAATTTTTTATTTTAAATACAAAATGAGAAAAGAAAAATATTGCCATATACTCAATATGCCATAAGAAAGTATTCATTATAAAACAATAAATTTCCATTTAGAGAAAACCTATATAATAAATATTACATATTGTTTTCAAAACTGCCCAGCTTTTTTGCTTCCTTTTCTTTGATTTTCTGCTATGCACTTTTTACTTTACTTTTTTCCTCTCCATCACCTTCTATCCTAAAGAAGGCTACAATTAAGTATGGAAATATAGATAGATATAGAGAGACAGGTATATACCTATACACATATACATATAGAGATATAGAGATATCTATAAATATACACATATACACTCATATATGTGTGTGTTCACACTGTGCTTATGTCTTCCTACCATCTGTTTTTCTGAAGGTGGATAGCATCTTTCTTCATAATTGCAATATTCCCATGTTTTTCTAAATGGATTAACTCATTATTTCTTACAGCAATATTTGAACCCAATCTGAGAGATTGTCTATGAAAGTTGGGGTTTTTTTGGTTGTGTATCTTTTTGCCAATTTTCTGCATTCCTTCTATTCTTAGCAATGTGTTTTGTTTATACATGAAAATTTTAGTTTAAAATTATTGAAATTATCCTTTTTATACTTTAGCAGTGTTCTCACCTTACAATAGAGTTTAACGTCTGAGACTGCTGAATCTATTTCCTTTACATCTTTTCCCCCTGGTTTCTTTGAACTTCCTGACCTTTTGTTCTTCAAAATGAATTTTGTTGTTATTTCTTCTAATTCAGTAAAAAAAATTATTAGTAATTTAATTAGGATGATACTGAATAAATAGATTAGTTAAGTGAAATTTTCATTTTGAAAATTATATTGGTTATCTATGAACAATAAATATTATTTCAGTTATTTCCATCTGAGTTTTTTATATAAAAATATTTTATGTTTATGTTCCTGTAATTCCTGTGTGTCTGCTTAGGCAGGTATACACTCAGGCATTTTATGCTGCCTGGGTATTTTAAATGGTCTAAAATAATGTTGAATAATATTGCTGACATAGTGTAGTTTCTCTGTTTTTCACTTTTGATTAAATTTATTTTAACTTTAACTTTATCCAAGATTATGATTACTATCACTGCTTTTTTTACATACTAAATTTTACTCCTGCCCTTTATTTTATCTGTCTGTGTATCTCTCATTTTTATAATGCATCCTGAAAGCAACATACTGTTGAATTCAAATGTTTAATCTGCTATCCATTTTCATTTTATAGGTAAATTCGTCTCATTCACATTTTAAGCTAGGTTTACTAGTATATTTTTCTTCCTTCCTCCCATTTTTCCTCACTATCCTTTTCACCCTATTCATCCTATTCCTCCTTATTGGTCTGTTTTATTTCTATCCCTTTCCTTGCCCCCAATTACTTAACCTCCCCTATCTTTTCTCCTTCCTCCTCTCTCTTGTCCCCTTATTTCTTTCTGAATTCAGAAGATTTTCATACCTTTCCATACATACACACACACACACACACACACACACACACACACACACACATATATATATATATATATATATATATATATATTTCCCTCTTTAACCCATTCCTGTTGAGAGTAAGGTCCCAGCACTATCAGCCCTCCCCCATAGTTTCTTCTATATCAATTTTTCTCTTGATTTTGTTTTATGATTTCTTGATGTCTTAGAATGTTATTAGCTTCCCCTTATTCGATTCTAATTTTCTAGCAATTATTTCCTTCCTTATTTTTTTATTATTTTTTGTTGGTGACTTTCTTTTCATAATTTTCTTTATTTTCTTGGATTCCTATTTTTTCTAATTTCCTCCATCTCTCTTATTTGATTTTTAAAGTTCTTTTTTAAGTTCTTCCAAGAACTCTTTTTTATACTTGGGATCATTTGATCATCCTTGAAAAAAGAGTGACTTTTTAGCTTCATTATCTTCTTCTCAATCCCCATAGTAACTATCTATGGTTGGGTTCCTTCTCTTCTTATTATTCATTTTTTTGTTGCTGTTTTATTTTGTTTTTTAGCAGCTGTTAGTGTAATCAAGTTATACTCCTGAGATATGAGGAATGATGTCCCAAGCCTTACTGTTATTTTCTGAATTCTGTTTTGGGTGCTCCCTTCCACTCTAAGTCATAGCTAGAGTCCCAGCTCATACTGCCCAGCAAATGATCTTGCTCCCTGTGGTCCCTCCAGTGCCTGCAAACTACAGCTGTCCTCTGCTCCACAACTGAAACCAGGAAGTCTCCTCTCCTGCAAATGCTCATAGTCAACAGGGTCCCTGCTCCTTGCTACTCTACTCACCAGGTGGATGCTATCACAGCAGCTGCCTAGCCCAAGATGCATCTGGATAGCGCATCTGTGCTTGTGTCCCTTGTTAGTGGAAGGTTTTTCAGTTTTCTCCTACTCAGTCATCACACTTCCATACTGTCTGTGAGATGACAGTCTCTAAGGCTGAGGCTGCCTCTCACAACCCAGCTGCCCCAAATCTTGTTTGTTGATTCTGCAGTTCCCTCAGGTAGAATCTCTGTCCCTGAAGCCCCATCTTTCCTGAATCTTCTCACATTGTCTTAGGAGGACAACTGCTTTACTTCATGTTTATTTCTGCTGCTTTGAGGAGATGCTCTGTCTTTTTTGTGGAGAAAATTTGGAAAGCCAAAAGTTTCCTGACCTTCTCGGCCATCTTCTCAGAATACTCTTCCATTATTGCACATTTCTGAGGAAAGGTTATTATTGGAGGGCTGGATGCTGACATTTTCATACTGTGGAAAAATGAAACTGAATGAGAGAATGCCTCCTGAACAACTCAAAGATTTATATAATTTTGAGATGTTCATGTTATTATTAAAAAGGGCTCCTGGAGGTGAAAAAAGCCAATCTTGTTTCATAATTGTTTTGATGTGGTCCAAAAGAAATATGGCAAGATTTACCAGGCTCTTCATTACTTTTTTAAATCAGAATTATGCTTCTATTCATGGGTGGAATTCCATGAGAAGAATTCTCCCTTCTAGTAAAGTTCACCACCTTCTCTCCAACCCAGAATGTCCAAAGAGTTTCCTAAAGCACTGAGAAGTTGTGCTTTGCCTAGGATCAAACAGACAGTATGGATCAGAGGCATCATTTGAACCTGCATCTCAAGTCCAAGGCCAGATCTCTATCCACTAAGCAGTTGAGAGGTACAGTAGATAGAACAGTGAACTTGGAATTAGTAAAATCTGAATTTGAAATCTGTCTCAGATACTTTAGAGCTGTGTAATTTTGTTTAGCCTCAGTTTTCCCATATGTAAAATGAGAGTAGAAATAGCTGCTATCTCCTAAAGTCATTGTGAAGATCTAATGGAATAATACATTTAAAGTGTTTTGCAAACCTTAGATTGACATATAAATGCCAGATATCACTATTAACATCCATTTTAGCATGCTACTTCTCTTAATCTAAATATTTGTAAGCATAAGTAACCCATGGAAGGTAGTAACAAACAGAGTAGCAGGCCTAAAATTAGGAAGATTGATCTCCATGAGTTCAAATCTGGCCTCAGAAACTTATTAATGGTGTGATTTTGGCCAAGGCTCTTAATCTTGTTTGCCTCAGTTTCTTCATCTGTAAAATGGTCTGGAGAAGGAAATGGCAAACCATTTTGTCAAGATAACTCCAAATGGGGTCAACAAGACTTGGAAAGAACTAAACAACAACAAAAATAGCCCACAGGGATTTAAGAATTCCTATCTCAGAAGTGTTGGAAAACTCAAATGAAATAATAGATGTAAAATACTTTGCAAACTTCAAAACAAATATATAAATATCTATTTTTATTATTATTATTATTATTTGTCAAAAATCACCAGTTCTCCAAACTAAGAATAATTTCATTTCCTAAGCCTTTTATTACCAAGCTGCTAAGCTCAAGCAATGTTTCTAGAGTAATATAAAGGATATGCTGGTGAACAACTAGCTCCTCAAAAAGAAAAAAAAGTATGCTCAGACACTAAAATGAAGCATCAGTAGATTTATAAGGAAGATGATTTGATTGATGTTATCACCAAATTCATGATAAAATACTTTATTTCAGGGGTTCACTTCTATGCAAAATGTTCTTCAAATCACACCCTGAAACCTTTTGGAAGCAAAAATCTACTTCACTTGCTAAAAATCAGCAAGAGAGACTAAAAAGCCTTTGAGAAGTTGGTTTTGCAGTGTGTATTCTTCCCTTTGATTTTCAGTAACTGGTGTAAACTAGGAGGCAATCAGGATAGTAAAACCTAGAAAGAGTGAATGAGGGAAGAAAGGTGGAGGAAGAAGAAGAAGGAAGTATTAAGGGATCAGTAAGAAATAAAAGCAGCAGTGGAAGAAAGGATAGCAACCTATAAACACTCAGTCTCCTGGCCTGATATCACGAAAACTGTCTCCTCTGAGTCATGGAATCAGTTCAAAATGAGTAATCATTTGAGATTACTGTGAATATCACAAACTGCAATGAGTCCTTGAAATGGCAGAATAGAATTTCTCCCCTAGGGTTTGATCACTAGAGCTGATCCATATGGGATTATCTTACAAGTAAAAAGAGTCTCAATGAAAATAGAGTTATCATGAATCAAACCAATTCACTGACCAATTTGGCAAATGTGGAGGACTCAAGTGTAATAATAAAAAAGTCCATGCACCTGAGTTCAAATATCATCTATATGCCTTTGTGTAAGTGACTAAATCTCTCCATGCCTCAGTTTCCATATTTATAAAATGAGGAGGTTGGTTAAATGACTAAACAAGTTGTGGTATATGATTGTAATGGAATGCTATTTTACAAGAAGAAATGATAAGAAGAAAAACCTGGAAAGACTATAAGAACTGATGCTAAGTGAAGTGAACAGAACCAGAACACTGTACATAGTAACAATATTGTTTGATGAAGAATTGTGAATGACTTAGCTAGTGTCAGAAATACAATGATCGCAGACAATCCCAAGACTAATGATGAAGCATACTATCTGCCTCCCAAAGAAAGAAGTGATATTGTTTGAATAAATTCTGGTCCACTATTTTTCACTTTCATCCATTTGTTTTTTATTTCAATCTTTTTGTAAAAAAAATGACTAATATGTAATTTTTATGTGATTTACAGGTATAACTTATATCTGATTGCTTGCCATCCAAGGAAAGGGGAAAAAGATGGAGGAAGAGACAGAATTTGGAATCCAAAACTTTAAAAAAAAAGTTTGAAAATTGTCTTAATATGTAATTGTGGGGATAAAATATATTTTTAAATGAAATAAGAAGAATAGCTGGTCTCTGAGGTTTCTTCTAGCTTGTGAGAAGTAAAATTGTAAGGTTTTGTTTCAATAGTTGAAAAGTTTTAGTCTCACAGCCTCCCTCTCTGGTGTCATGGTAGAAACAAATTTAAGTTTTAGGGTAATACTGGCTAAAGAGATTTAAAGAATGTCTTAAGTCAGCAAAAGTAATGGCTTGTGCTGACTGAGTGCAAATGACTGGGATTTATGCCCTGGCCAAGCTAAATTTTTAATTAATCATGTTTAATAAGCCTCATGTATATTAATTTCTCCTCCCTTAAAGAGGAAACATTCACCATTTTTGAATAAATGATGATGTGGCAAGGGGAAGGGAGAACATGGAAACATATCAAGGAATATATGTAGTGGAAGTGTCATGGAATATTAGATTTTGGAAGGGTTTTCTACAATTGAAATTCTGAGGATGAGAAGATAGGGCAAGATTATGGAATATAACTGCTGGTTTTGGCCTCTATAAACACTATTTGTGCCCTCTCAAAGAGGAATGATGCCCACTTCTTGTAAGAAATGTAATAAAGCCTTCCTATACTTACTCCAAGAATTTGGGTCTGAAGTTTTCATTTCTAACATAGCTCTAAAACCTATTATTCTAGGATTATGATCAAGAATCATGCCAAGAAACATAGAGATTTCCTGATATCTCTATATATAGAGATATTTCTGTGTTTCCAAGGTATCCCATGAGCACAAGCAAGTGGGTCTAAGAATTGATCATGTATCTGCCATCCAAGGATCAGCTTTACTAAATTCAGGGAGGCTCATCACAAAAGATAAATTATAAAATTATAATTTGGGGGGTCACAGATAATGACCTTTGGTAAAAGAGCTTTTGAATTGAAGAAATCATGGAAACATGGATAATTTCAAGTATTTAAATTTGAAAAAGAATATTTACCCAAGAACAGTAGGAATAGCTACAAGAGTACACACAGAAGAACAATTCATTATATCCTTATGTTTCCAAGATAGAAATCCCCAGAGCCAAGTCTTAGCCATGGGAATGACTTTAAGTTGGTCTTTACAAAGAAGATGAATTATATGTTAGAAAAAAAGATGCTTTCATTCACCTTGAAGATTATTCACATAAATGACTATGAGGTTTGTTTCACATAAAGGGAATGACATAATTACCAAGTCCCATTCTATAAAGTCATGTTCATCTTATTTACATCATGAATTGAGTCAAAATATTAAACTCAAGAGAAATTCTTCATTACAAAGCAATGCATCCTTGAATTTAAAAATAAATACAAGTTTTAAAATTAATGAATTAATTTTTTTTATTTTTATTTTCCATCTGCTGCTCCTGATTTCCTTCATTAATTCACTTCTTGGATTTCTCTAATAAAAATATCTGACAGATATTCTGGCTCAGTGAGAACATTACAAGCACTAGAAGTACTGGATCCAAAGATTTGACCTGAAATAAGAATGTTTTTGAGGCACTATTTGATTTTCCTTGAATTGATGGGATAATTAACTCAGTTCCCTGGCCAATGTTATCTGGGCTGAAACCATTTAAATCTCATCACAATCTATTCTCTTGATCAATTTCCTAGTTAAGTTCCTAAACTCCAGTGGACTCATGACAATGGAAAATCTTCATGAACTTTCTGCCATTTTGCTTTTGTCTTCCAAAGAGAAACAACAAACCATCTTCCATACAAAAGATTTATGATTTTGACAGAAGAGGAAACACTAGAATGAAACTATGACTTAGTTAATAAGTACTAGAGAGTTCCAAGAGTACCCTCAGGATTTAAACACAGATCTCTTCCTGATTTCCAAATCTTGCACTTTATTCAGTATACTATATTTCCTCTGGAAATTCCAGCATAAGGACTAGCTTTGTTATTTCATTGCAAGTCTACAGCATCTCTGCACCTATTAGTCTTAGAAAGTCGCCTAGAGCACTAAGAAGTTAATTGACTTGCCCAGGCTCATATAACCACAGACCACATTTTAATTGCTTCAATCATAGACTCCCGACCCCCGGGGCGGGGGGGCCGAACACATATACAACTATACAACTTGTGGTCTGTTTATTTTTTTTTCTTTATTCACTCAAATTGTCATTTCAGGGTCAATAAGTAACTAAGAAAAACTTCACAGTCTTAAAGTAACATTAACAGGCAAAAGATCAAAATTGTATTGTTCCCATATGTACACACAATTGATCAATTTCAGTTCCTTTCATAAAAATGCTCAGCAAATATATATTTTCCCATCTTATGATAAATGCATTAACAAGCTCAGGTTTATATAGCTGGCCACATGGGAAACAAACAACATTTTATACTGAACTTTAATTCTTGTAATATATGGCTTGCAACACCAAGCTGTTCCTATATATCTTTGCAATAGCATTCACTACATGAATTAATATGAAGCAGACCCCATTCATAGATACCACCAAATATTTCTATTATGTGGGCTTTACTAATTTTTAAAAGCCAGAATTATTCTGAAAGTTCAGGATTGTAAATAACATGTAGAGTATTGCATTTCAGCTCAGACTGCTGAGATCATGTTAATTTTTTCTGCATCTTCCATGCAGGAAAAAGTGAACAGGATATAACAGAATGAAATCAATCAAGAGTTCTTATTTTTCTACCTAAGAATCTATGTTTATGTGATAATGATTAATATTCAAATGATTGCTGGAAAAAATAAAACAAAGTTAAATAGTTTAACTACACAAAATCTAAAATAGATTCCACATTACATCATACTAAGTTAACATGTAATAGATTAAAAGCAGCAAATCAATAGAAGCCATTCCTTAAAAATTTAAAGTTTCTGACATCATTTTCCACCATTCCATCAGTTCCTCTTTTTCTTCTTCTTTTCTTTCAGACAATGATTCTAATTCAAAATCAACCTAGAGGAGGAAGGGAAGAAAACAGTGACTGGAAAAATATAGATTTTTTTTCTTAGCAAAATTAAAAAGCAATAGCAATTTTATGGATTTAGAGAATGAGGCTCAATAAAGTCCTCTGAAGAGACAGAATGCTAAGTGTTGTTGACTGACTAGGACATATTTTAAAGAGGAAAAAAAGCAAAGTCATCAACAAATGTCCTTGAGAATAATGCTTTTACCTTGTTAGTTGTTTATAGTTCTATTGCTACATATGTGCCCATACTTAATAGCTTTGTTGGATTACCAAAGGATAGAAGATGTTGTCTAGGATGTTTTATACACAAAATTTCAAAGCACTTTACTTTGGACCCTCTGACAAGGTCTGGTATCTTTCTTTTACTTTCCCTAAATCTCCTTCCAGCCCACAACTTAGAATTGCCACTATGCTTTTTTCTGGCTATTAAAAAAAATACAGCTTAAAATCATAGACTTAGAACTAGAAAGAGCCTTTTCACAGGATCAAAGAATGAGAATTAGAAGGGATCTCTGAAACCATCTAGTTCAACTCTCATTTTACAGATAGTTGTATGGGTAATAAATGGCAAATCTAAAATTTGCCTCCAGATTGGGTTAGAAACCTAAGTTCTTTCCATTATACCATGCTTCCCAATAATCTTAAAGAGGATCCTGAGATTCTCAAAGACTCTGTGTCCTGCCCATAGCCACATAAATAATAAGCAGTAGGAGCAAAATTTGAGTTCATGTCTTGTGACTTCTTTTCTATTCCCTATATTGCCCTGCCTCTCATTTTAAAATATACTCAAGATTTTTATATTTACACATAAAACTCAAGCCACATGTTCCATAAACAACATAAGTTTTCCTATGTGGACTTCTATTATGTATACAAATGAATACCACAAGCTTCTTTGTTGGAGTGGCTCATTTTGACACTGATTCAGCAGGCCCAACAAGACAAATGTGACTCTGGCCTTCATTAACTCTTCCCCTTTCCCAAGATATAAAAGGGTTCCTTTCTCTATACAGAATAAATACTTACATTTCATTGTTTCCACTCCTAGCACTAGGCCTGTATATAATAAGTTTTCAATAAAAGTCTAAAGACTGATTGACAAAAGGTCTAAACCTTTGCATTTCTTCCAAAACTAATAGATGATGACAGAGCTTCTCCTCTTGAAAGCACTTAAATGAGCCAGCAATTACTCACCCCCACAGCAGGACTATATGGAACCGCCACTTTTTTAGTTATTGCTAGATAACCAGGAGCTGAAGCTGTGAGTTTGTAGTTACCAGGTACAAGCAGTCTCCAGTAATCACCATCCTTTGCTGTATAGAAAAACAGTCCAACAAATCACAAGGTTCTTATGTGAAGCTGTTAATTATACTGGCCAACTTCCCTGCCACTTAACCCTTTTCATTATCTATCTATTTTAAAGTTCATTTATATAGGCAATGATAAAACTCCAAGAAAGAGATTAGGCAAATACAGTCTAACATTCTAACATTCAGCTCAAAGACACTGTGGCAAAGTAGAGAACTTTGTAGTTCAAATTCTTCCTCTGACCATGGGAAAGTCACTTACTTCTTAAATATTCTTGGGAAAATATAAATTATAGATGAGTTGCCCATGTGCCTCAATGGAGGTAAGTCTCCTCTACAAGAATTCTTCCCCACTGATGAAATCATAGGTCAAACCCAAAAAATTACATTTAACTAAGAATGGAAAGATGCCCATGTATTAACACACAAGTCACAAATATCATAAGAGTTATCAAGTTCTTCCAGCAATGGGGCCAGGATTTCTATGATCTTAAAAAATTAATAAGAATCTTACCAGAAATCAGATATTAAAACTCTTATGGTTTTGTGAGGCAATGTATAACAAGACAAAGATCTAAGTGAAGGGAATTGTGGCACAGAGATGGAAACAGGAAATTTGAATAATAAACCAACAGCTAATAATCAGAATCATAATCTGAAAACCAGCAATTAATTATCAGGAAAATCCATAAATTTTGTATTGCACTTTTCTCTCCTCCATATCCCTCCTTGGACTAAGGTTTATTAATGGAAAAATTGGGGTTTTGTTTTGATTTATTTGGAAACAGAGAATGATCTTTACTTTCAATTTTTCATATTTTATTCTCCTGCCTGATTCCAAGCCTGACTTTTCATGAATTATTGGAAATGGAAGAAAACTGAAAATCAAATCTTTTTTTTCCTGTTTCAAGCACCAAGAAGAATCTATAAATATTGTTTCCAGTCAATCACTCCTACTTAAGTCCTGCCGGCTTGTATCCACACTAATTTTAAGGAAAGGGCGCCATCTGCTGCCTGACCTAAATTCTAAGTGCAGCAGCTGTCCCAGGTCTGATTCAACTTCATCCTGTTTCCCAGGTGCAAGTTTCCCAGCCTTAGGGAAGTACAGCCTCCTTTGAGTGTCTAATTAAGAGGTCTGAACAATCCAGCTGCTTTTCAGAATGTTTTATAATTACATTAACAAGCAATTATGCTCTGTGTGAAAGGTTGCTAAGAAAAAAAAATAATAATAAACCCCTAGAGAGGTAGAGACCACCCACCAGTAGTGATATCATGGTCAATTCCTTCCACGGAGATTGTAGCATTGGCAATTGGTTTACCCTGAAGATCTCGAACAAATCCTTTAACCCCCCTGTGAATCTGTGAAAATCAAGAACCAAAAATGTATTATCAGAAATTATCTGAAAACATGTAGCATATAAAATTTTCTTTTAGAGGGTCAGCAAAAGACAGTTAACACATTCAGAATTTTTTTTAAATCAGACACTTAACACTTCTTAGCTGTGTGACCCTGGGCAAGTCACTTAAACTCAATTGCCTCAGCAAAATAATAATAATAATAATTAATTAATTGAATTTTTTTAAATCAAGACAACTAAAGCAGGAAACTAGGACTTTTTTTAAATATTCTCTACTTTCATGAGAAAGGGAAAGCTAGCAAGTCAAACAATGGGTTCTTTAGTAAAGGTCTTTTAGGATCCCGGCATTTCAGGATCCCAAAGATCCATGGTCTTCTCCCAAACCTTCTCCTCTCACTTGTAGCCCCAACTCTTATCACCACCTTCCTCTCTCTCAGCAAATAACACTTCTTACTTTACTTAGAAAACTTGGGACCATCCATCCATCACAAGTTCCTTCCTCTCCCCTCCTTGCCATTTTAAAACTGCCTTTGCATATTTTCATATACCCAGCTTTTCCTACAGTACCTGACATATACCGATTACTTAATAAATGTTCCCTCACTTTCTGACCTCTCTCTAGTTTCACTAACCTTCTTCTCTGGCCAATCACAAAAAGTAAAGCTTCTCAGGGCAGCTAGGTGGCACGGTGGATAGAGCACCAGCCCTGAAGTCAGGAGGACCTGAGTTCAAATGTGGTCTCAGACACTTAATACTTCCTAGCTGTGTGACCCTGGGCAAGTCACTTAACCCCAATTGCCTCAGGGGAAAAAAAGTAAACCCTCTCTTCTTGACAAGACTATTTCATTAGTGCCTTGATCCCATCCCCTCCCTCCCAGAATTTATCCCATTGATCATGACTTTCAATTTCCCTCTACACACGGGCTCCTTCCTCTCTCCCTCTAAATGTTATCAGATCTTTCCACACAAAAAAATCATTCCTTGACCTTGTCATCTCTTCATGCTATTGTCCTATATCTCTCCTAACCTTAATAGTTTGCCAATAGCACTGCTATGTGCTGTCATTCCACATCCCTCCTAGCCTTAATAGGTCACCAATTCTACAACAAATATGATCATCTTATATGTTGCCTAACCTTAATAATCTAAGCTTAATAACTAAAATAAACAGTATCACTGTCTCCACTTCTTCCTTACTTATTCATCTTTAACCACTTGTAACTAACCACTGACTTCTGAGATAACCACTCTAGTGAAATTAAATACTGTATCATTTTAGCCTTATAATCATCCTGGAAAGTATCTACTTATTATTATACTCATTTTACAGGTGAGGAAATTGATACACTAAGAAATTAAGTGTCTTGTCCAAGTGTCAGCTAGTATCTGAAGACAGATTTGAACTCTGCATTTCCTGACTCCAACCTAGTTCAGCACTCTATCCATTGTGTCACTGTAGGATGATACACAATAAGAGCAAGAAGTAGCTGAGAGGTTATCTAGTCTAATTCCTATGACTTTGAAGAGGAGGAAACTAAGACCAAGGTAGATAAACTGACTTGCTCATTTTGACATGACAGCAAAATGGTGCTAAACTTGGAAATACCTGGTTTAAATAGCCTCAGTTACCTGAGATTTTAAGCAAGTCACTTAACTCTATTTGCCTCAATTTTCTCAGTTGTAACTGGAACAATAATATCACCTGTTTCTCAGAGTTGATCCCAGGATCAAATGAAATAATATCTGTAAAGCACATTACTACAGAGCTTCAGTTAAGCACTACACAAATGCCAGTTATTTATTATTGTTATTATTATTATATGAGTGATAAGTTTCAGAATCAAGAGACAAACTTCTGATTTTAAGTTGAGCATTTTTTCCATAGTATCATGATGCCACTACTGAGTTGTTATTATTATTACTGCGATTTTGAAGAAGTTAGGGAGAGGAATACAGAAGAGATTTTCTTTTTTTTAAATTTGGGGATATCATGTGTTTTCTAGCTATTGATAGCTGGGTGCCAAACTATGGCCAAACTGACAAACTAGCCCAAAACTATTCAAAGCAGGCTCTGAAAGGAATGTGTATGTAGTTTCATATAAATTATAAAGAGCTGTCAGTTGATTTGAGAATTATCCCCCCAAAAAGCAATACTTTGCAGATGATTAGAAATCTGCTAACACCCTAAGGATACATATCCCCTTTCCTGAAGGACCAAGCTCTCTAAGGAACAGGCTTATTGTCATTCATCCAACAACTTATTCAACAAATATTTATTAAATGTAAAACACTGTGATTAGATATGGGGATACAGTGGCAAAAATTCTCAAAAAGTTTACAGTCTAAAGGAAGTAGTTCTGCAGTAAAAAAAAAAAAAAGTGAGGCCATGTGAACCCTTAAGTCTTTTCTGAGAAAAAATGGATTTCTATTCAATTTTTCCAAATCCAAATGCTTCAGGTCCTCTTTTTTTTTAACCTATCCCTCAATCCCCCTATAGACTTATGGTTCTTTGAAGGTGCTGATATCAGTTTATAAGTGACAGGAAAGGATTTTACTAAAGTATACCCATGCTTATTTGTTTTATATATAGTAAAAGAATTGCCCTTAACAATGAAACAGAGAATTCCAAGTGGATGCTATAGAAAAATATATATATATATGTGGGCATATATCTATAAGCACAGCATCTCCTCAAATAAGGTACAGGACATTTTGAAATACATTCCAAATCATCTGATAAATATTATTATAGACATTCAAATACAGAAAAAATACCTAACCCAAAGGACAGCATCTCTGAAATGCTAAATGGATGCCTGCTAAATGGATAGGACTAATGATATTTGACATATTTAAATTAGTAAAGTAATGGTTATTAAGGGCTGGGCATGGAAATGCTTTTATTCAATTCAATTCATTAAGTATTTAAGTGTCAGGTATGTACTAGGTACTGATGATAAAAAAAAAAGGTCCTGTCTTCAAGAAGATTGCGTTATTATACTGAACTATAAGTTTTGCTGCAGGCTGCCACGCATGCCTTGGAACAGGAGGGTGAGCAAGGCTTTAGGATAAGGGGGATCAGAAGCTTTCAGATTCTTGGATTTATCCCTGTCTTCAGTACCAAGAGTAGTGGGCAGGACACTACTCCAGTTGTGTCTGGGAGAGGGAAGCATTTTGTATTGGGCAAATCAACTAATAGAATTCTGAAGGATGCCTGCTCAGACCCAAAATTTTAAAGACTAAAGGAGGTCTCTTGGAGGGAACAGACTCTATGCTCTTGTGGCAGATGCATGGGGCAGATTATGTCAAAGACAAAGGTCAATCATTTAAGATTTCTTTTTATGGAATCATTTCTGATAAAGGGGATTTTACTTGAACAAATTTTACTTATCTCTTTCAACAACTCAAACAATAAAGTCATTCTATATTTCAGAAGACACATAATAGGAAGGCATAGATTTAAATCCCCCTCCCCCCAAAAAAGTATTTTCCTACTTTGGAAATAAACAAGGTAAGCAGTAAAAAAAATGTTTTTTAAATAATACAAGGCCTGGAACAATAAAACACAGTGCTTTCTCATAACTAGAGGATCAGCACCCATCACTTCTAAAGGTACCAGATTTCTTGATTCACTGGTTAATTTTACCTGTTCGAGGTAGTTGATCAATGAGTTTTTGTTATCCTCCCAATAGCTCTTCAAAGTCTCCTCTGGGGGAAATTTGTCGCAGCTGAGTTCCACTGTGATCTCAAAACAGTTGCTGCTGAGGTAATTGAAGTCCTGCATGCCTGCCAAAACACCAGAGAGAAAAATAGCAATTTGAGGCCTAAAATGCTGCAGAAAGGGTTGTGCTATATTCAGTGGCAAGGGAAGGTGGACGGCTTGTGGAAGGCTTGCAAGGAGGTCTAGGGAGGCTCCTAGAAGCAATTACAGGGATGCTAAATTGCATAGCTCAATTCCTTCCTCAGCCTGAGTCTCTTTCATAAAAAAATGCTAGTCATTTTAAAACAAAGCATTTTTTAAGACTTGTCCATAATCATTTAGGACATGACTGCTTTGTTGTTATTCAGTCATTTCAGTTATGTCCAATTCTTTATAACCCCATTTGAGATTTTCTTGGCAAAGGTACTGGAGTGGTTTGCCATTTCCTTTTCCAATTCATTTTACAGAGGAGGAAACCAAGTCAAACAATTTGTCCCAAGTCACATAGTCATTAAGTGTCTAAGGCTAGATTTGATCTCAGAAAGATGAATTTCCTTCCTGACTCTAATTCCAGTGCTTTATCCACTGAAATGAAGAGCCATTACTGTATAATCTGAATGTCCTGAAGAAATTTCTTAGAGACTCCTCACAGTTTTCAAGATTCTTTTGACCCCTTAGAAGATCAGTTATTAGAGAATATATACTGGAATATATAAAGTAGAATGGTAGCACCTCAAAGGCAGAAGTACCTGAGTCATTGGACAGACCTGCTGCCATGAAATACATGGCTGGGAGCTGCCAACTCTATGTTAAAATAGAATGTTGTTGATATAAAATATTAAAGTGCTTTCCTAATTGTAATTTTTGTTTTTGTTGTTGCTCAATTATTTTTCACTCATATCTAACTCTTCATGACTCCTTTTGGGGTTTTACTGGCAAAAATACTAAAATAGTTTGCTATTTGCTCATATTACAGATGAGGAAATTGAGACAGAGTCAAGGGACTTGTCCAAGATCATATCTACAGTAAGGGTCTGAGACTGAATTTGAACAAAATTCAGGTCCTCATACCTTCAGGGCCAATATTTACTGTGCCATTAATCTGCCCTCCAAAAAATATACAAATTATGAAAATTATATAATTTTTTACATTCCAAAACTATGCATACCCTTTGATCTAGCAATGTCTCTACTGGCACTGTATCCCAAAGAGATCATAAAAAAGGAAAAGGGACTCACATGTACAAACTGAGTGGATGTCCATGAGTTGAGAAGTTATGATATATGAATGTTATGGAATATTATGTTCTATAAGAAACAATCATCAGGATGATTTTAGAGAGGTCTGAAGAGACTTACATGGACTGATGCTAAGTGAAATGAGCAGAACCAGGAGATCAATTCCTTCCTCAGCCTGAGTCTCTTTCATAAAAAAATGCTAGTCATTTTAAAACAAAGCATTTTTTAAGACTTGTCCATAATCATTTAGGACATGACTGCTTTGTTGTTATTCAGTCATTTCAGTTATGTCCAATTCTTTATAACCCCATTTGAGATTTTCACGGCACATGGCCACAATTCAGTTGCACCTTCCATACTTCTCAATGGAGCCCAACTAGACCAAAATGTAACTGGGAAATAAAATGAAATTGGGAAATATTCAACAAAACAAATAAAAATTAAACATAAGTAATGTTAATATATTATTTTCTAAGTCAATATGAGGCTCTAGGGGCCTCTTACATAGGGCACAGTTTCTGTTTGAGTTTGTACACGGCAACAACAAGATTATGTGATGATCAATTCTGATGGACATGGCTCTTTTCAACAATGAGGTGATTCAGGTCAATTCTAATAGACATAATGGAGAAAGCCATCTACATCAAGAGAGAGGACTAAGGGGAGACTGAATGTGGATAACCACATAGTATTTTCACCTTTTTGTTATTGTTTGCACACGTGTTTGTTTTGGTCTCATTTTTATCTGATTTTTCTTGTGCAGCATGATAAATGTAGAAATATGTTTAGAATAATTGTACATGTTTACTCTATATTGGATTACTTATTATCTAGGGTAGTGAGAGAGAGAGAAAAATAAGAAAGCAAGGATTTGCAAGGGTGAATGTTGAAAGCTATCTTTGCATGTATTTTGAAAAATAAAAAACTATTATTAAAAAAGGAAAAAATATTTTACATTTCATAATAGTCCATTTTATAGTATTTTATAATTTATAAAGGATTTTTCTTAGAACAATTCTGTGAAATGAGTATAAATAGTATTTCCCCCCCCACTGGGGAAAAAAGAAAAACCAATATACATAGTTAAACCAAACAGATTCTCACGTTGGTCACATCTAAAAATGTGTGCCTTCATTCAGCAAATTTAGTCCTTCACCTCTCTATCAGGAGGAAGGACTACTAGGAGGTGGGAAAGAGAGAGAAAACTGTTTCTTAATATTTTAAGACACAAACTCCAGCTCTTCTGTCCCCACATCCAAGCCTACTGCACTCATATGAAACATCTCTGATAATACAATTATTGTCTTCACTTTACAGAGATGACTAGGGGATGTGAAATGATTTTGCCTATAGTAACAAAATTAAGTGGCTGAACCCAAAGTCAAGTATCAGGATTCCAAGTTCAATGTTTTTTTCTATTATGCCATGTGCTTCAAGAAGGATTTAGGCAAACAGGAGAGAATCTAGAATCTCATCTTGACTCTGTATTTTCACTGGAATGGATTTCCTAGTGGAAGTTGGGACCTTCTTTAGCCAACCCGGTTATCTTGTACCTCAATACAATAATAATAACGGATAGCTACACAGCTAGAAGATTTTGTTGTAATCAGAATAATTTCAAATTGAGTCTAATTTACTGATTTGGGGAAGGGGATTATGAAGAACTACAGTTTTCTTCAACTTGGGAATTTTTCATTAAGATGAATGTCTACTTTCTTAATGATCCCTGAGCTTCTCCCTGGAACAAAGGTCCATGTTCCTTTTAACACCAATATTCTTAAAGTAATGGTGTGTGGCTTCAAGTCATACAGCACTGATGTCTCTAATTAATTGAAGTTGGAGATGCCCCAGAGGACAATGGAGATACACATGGTGGATGTGGGAAAGGTGCCAAACTTTACCAGCAGAAATAGTGTAAAGCAATGGTGTCAAACTCAAACAGAAACTGTGCCCTATGTAAGAGGCCCCTAGAGCCTCATATTGACTTAGAAAATAATATATTGGGGCAGCTAGGTGGCGCAGTGGATAGAGCACCAGCCCTGAAGTCAGGAGGACCTGAGTTCAAATCTGGTCTCAGACACTTAACATTCCCTAGCTGTGTGACCCTGGGCAAGTCACTTAACCCCAATTGCCTCAGCAAAAAGCAAAAAAAAAAAAATAATAATAATATATTAACATTACTTATGTTTAATTTTTATTTGTTTTGTTGAATATTTCCCAGTTTCATTTTATTTCCCAGTTACATTTTGGTCTAGTTGGGCCCCATTGAGAAGTATGGAAGGTGCAACTGAATTGTGGCCATATTTGATACCTCTGGTATAAAAGAGTTTTTATAGAAATATATGATCAAAAAAATGGCATATGGAGAAATCAAGAAATAACTAAAAGGGGCAGCTAGATGGTACAGTGGATAGAGCACTACCCCTGAAGTCAGGAGGACCTGAGTTCAAATCTGGTCTCAGACACTTAACACTTCCTGGCTGTGTGACCCCAGATAAATCACCTAACCCCAATTGCCTCAGTAAAAAGAAAGAAAGAAAAAGAAATAACTGGAAGACAACTTAGCTCCTACTTTGGCAACTTCACTATATCAAGTAAATGCAATGAAGGCTATCATTAGTCCATTTTGGTAGACACCTATATAATGGAAAGTGAGTCACGGATATGAATTGCACAGGACTGGAAAGCACCTTCATTACTGGAAGAAATAATCATATCCTTTTGATCATGGATCCTTTGGCATATTAGCATATGATATTATCAACATAATGTAGTATTCTAATTCTACAGACAACACACTACTTTTGCAGATAAGGACTTCCCAGAATTTGATAATTTCATAGAAATTACAAAGTCCTTATTTGAAATTAAAATATACATGGTAACAATCAAATATGAGACCTGCTCTCTTTCCTAATAATATTCCTATAAGATACATACTGATTTATACCAAGGACCTGAAAAGTTTGCCATATTTCCTAATAATATTCCTATAGGATACATACTCATTTATACCAAGGACCTGAAAAGTTTGCCATATTTCTTTTAGAAATAAAAATAGAAACCAGGTGAAGTTCAATTATTTCCAAATGGGTTAAAAAAAAGTAGCTGAGTATGTGCAGACTCAACCCACAAATGACAGCAATAAAGAAGTAGATTAAAAAGTGTAAGAAAAATGGCAAAACTGGGTAACTATATTTGTCAACCTTAAAAGTTCATCACCACAGAGAGACAAGAAACAGAGTAATTCTTTAGGTAAGGATTGTTTTGGTGAAACAATATGAGGATTGGGAATTCAGACCCTCTGTCACCAACCAGACAATTTATAGACATTTATTAAGCACCTACTTTGTACTAGGAATCATACTAAGGAAATGCCAGCAGCACCATTCCACCTACTGACTTTAAAGAAATTTGTACAAGATCAAGGGGCTAAAAGAGGAAAACTGCTGAAACCCAACAGAGCTGGGACAAATGCAGATATTGGCAGGGGAAATCTGGATATTTACTTTGAAGGTATTCATGGTAGTACCAAAGCAGTAAGGATATAATTATCTTAACTGAGATTTATTGGCTGGTGAGGGATGCACTGAAATACTGAGAAGGAGCATCATTTAGCCACCACAGATGTTGCCTCTCTCTAAATCACTGCTGTGATAATCCTACTTTGGCAAAAGTAAAAATGCTATAGAAATTTCCCTTCTGGTGTCCATTATAAAGAAAATAAGCATATATCTTTGACTATTTTGTAACTGTGTGGCACAGTGCCTGGCACTTCAAATGTACTCATTGGCTTTTCTTGACTTCTAATCACATCCTGACTTTTTTCTGAATGTCAATGATACTAGGTTTTTCAGTTATTCTATTTGCTAGATAACACTGGCTATATTCTTCAAAGAAAAATGATCCTTTTAACCTTGGCTCAAATATCATTTTTTTTAATCTGAATCCCTGAACCTTTCTCTGATGTAAATTTTCCCATTAAATCTCTTTTAAAAGTCTTGGGCTCATATTTATATTTTTTTCACTACATATTTATTTGGAGTATGATCCCTATTCTCTTTTTGCTTATTATAAATTTCAAGAGTGCTGGAACATAATCAGCTTTCCCTTCAAGTTCTCTCTGACAGCCCTTGTTTGACCCCTTGTTCTGGGACAAAGCTGATGTTCTCCCTCACTTCTGAGCCCATCTCTGCTTTGAACTGCACAAAAATTGAAACTGGAAATAGGTCAGAGCAAAGACAAACCAAGAGAAAAAATTTTTCTGTAACTGAGAGAACCTGAGCATGAATACTAGGTAGCTATGATTTGAAGAGAAAAAAAGAATGAAGGAAGGAAAAATTAGGGAAGGATGATAATCATTCTCAGACATGGCTAATATGTGGATATCTTTTGCAGAGCTATACATATTTGCTGCAATAGAGGGCTTCTATTCGGAGGTTAAAATAGAATAATGGTGAAAATATACAAAAAATTATTTTAAATGCACCAAAAACATTCTGAAGGGGACACAAATAAATAAAGCAATTTCTTGCTGCCATGTTAAAATAAATAGTTATTTATAGGTATATAAAGGTTTATTATTCTGGTTTTTTTAAACAAATCATACATAAAATTTTGCAGCGTATTAGATAAGCCTCTCCTTTATGATTTGCATTTTGAAATATTTGATTAGGTTCACAATGAAAAATACATTTTTTTAAATGTTTCCACTATATTCTGAGGAGCCAATCCTGCTCTGTTCTGATATTTGCATTTGGAATCATTTACAAACTCAAAAAGGTTGTAGGAAAAAAAATTATGTGATATTATAAAACATTCTTTGAACAATGTACTTATCCTCAGGTTTTCACTTACTCATTATCAGAGCAAATTGCCTACAGTACTGCAAAAGAATGAATTAATAAGAAGGGAAAGGTGTTGTCTGTTGATCTGATTGGATTGCATCCAATAAGTCTGGGTGATAAGGATGTGGTAACAGATGTAATCTTTTAAATTAAGAATTCAATATTGACTTTTCCTATGACAACCAATAAACTAATTGTGGTAAGTATATTTTTATAATACCAACTGTATCAAATACTGATGAGGTAAAAAAAAAGGAGGGGAAAATGTTTTCAATTCAACTAATAGTTATTACATGCCTATTATGCAAAAAAAAAAAAAATGTCAGAAAGGAGAGATCACTTCCAGTGGAAACATCACAAAAGGCTTTCACAGGAAGCAGAAGCTCCCGAGACAATACTTAAAGAAAGAAAAAGATTCTGATAACAAATGAGGAGTGAATGTATCCTAGGCATAGGGGATGACTTGAATGGAAAAAAGCAAGTGACAGCAATGAAGATTCAGAATCCCTAATAGCGCAGTTTGACTAAAATGTAGAACATATGAAAGTCTTATGAAACAAGACTAGAAAGGTAAATTAGAATAATACTGTGAAAGGTCTTAAATGCTAATTAAGGAGTTTGTGATTTCTGTTAGAGACAATAGGGAGTTACTATAGGTTTTTTAGACCAGTAAGTGCACTAATTAGTCAAATACATACAAAAGGTATAGGTGTAGGTGGATTAGAAAGAAAATGCATTAGAAGGCAATGCATTAGAATTTTGGCTAAGAAATAATAAAGTAGATGAATCAAATTTAATAAGCATACAATTTACAACAGTAAATAAATATATTAGTCCTGTATTTAACAAGTATAAAGACAAGATTTGGGAATAAGGATTCATTATTTGGTAAAAAATTGTTGGGAAAACTGGAGAACAATAGACAGAAACTAAGCATAAATCACACCATGTGCCACAATAAGTTTAAAATGGATACATGATGTAGATATAAAGAGAGATTTTACAAGAAAATTAGAAGAATATGGAACATATTACTTATCAGACTTATAGATAGATGAACAATTTATTCATAAACAAGAGGTAAAGAGAAAAATTTAGAATAATTTTTATTACATTAAATTTTCGAAAGTTTTGTACAAATGAAACTAATATATTTAAGATTAGAAGGAAAGCAGAAAATTAGGGGGGGATTTTTAAAATAGTTTATCAGATAAAGGTCTAATATCAAAAATTACATATAAAGAACTTTGTTAAATATATAAGAATATAATTCATCCTTCACTTGATTATAGATATGAATACGCAGTTTTTCAATGAAGTCAAAATGATTTATAGCCAAATAAAAATGCTCTAAATCATAATTCATAGTAACACAGATTAAAACAACCTTGAGATATTATTTTACACCTATCTGATTGGCTAAAATGACTGAAGAAGAAAGTGACAAATGTTGGAAAGTATATGGAAAAATTGGGGTACTAATTCATTGTTGATGAAATTGTGAAATGACCTGTTTTGGAAAGCAATCAGGAATTCAGCCCAAAAAGTTATTAAACTACCTATACCCTTTGACCAAATAATAGCACTAGTTGGTATGATGTATTTCCAAAGATAATTAGGAAAAAGAGAACATGTTCTAGAATGTTTGTAACAGTTCTCTTTGTGGTGGCAAAAAAAAAAACCCAACCTAGAAATTGCAAGGATACTCATCAATTTAAGACTGATTAAACAAGTTGTGGTATATGATTGTGATGGAATACGACTGTGCTATAAGAAATAATGAGCTCAGGGCAGCTAGCTGGTTCAGTAGTTAGAGCACCAGCCCTGAAGTCAGGGGGACCTGAGTTCAAATCTAGTCTCAGACACTAAATGCTTCCCAGCTGTGTGATCCTGGGCAAGTCACTTAACCCCAATTGCCTCAGGAAAAAAAAAAGTGATGAGCTCAATGATTTTAGGAAAACATGAAAAGACCTGAATGAAATAATGAAAAGCAAAAAGAGCAAAACCATGAGAACACTGTATGCAATGAAAGCAATACTGTTTTAAGAACAAATTTGAGGGAATAAGTTATTTTTGTCTATTATAAATACTCATTTTAATTATAAAGGATATATAAAGAAAGACATTATCTACTTCCAGGAAAAGAATTGATAAATAGAGGTATGTATAGAAAATTTTTACACATATACATGTGTGTATACACACACACACACATATATACAAATGTGCTTATTTGTGTCTAACGGTAGCCATCTCTAGGGTGGGGTGAGAGAAGGGGGGAAGAAAGGAAGACATTTACATCACAATGTTGTATATTTGAAAGGAATGGCAAGTTATGCATAGTGGATTTCTATTTTCATGTACAATCATCTTTTTCATTGTTCTATGTTATGGAAATGCTTGTTTTTAGAACATAAAATAAAAATAAAATAAAATTTAAAAAAGAAGGAAGGGAAACCTGTAAAGAGGCAAAAAGGGTCTACAAGATTTGACAGCTGATTGTATATAAAGAATGAGAGCCAGGAAAGAGTTAAAGATAACTGAAATTTTGAGATGAGATTATGAGAAAATTTTAAGACAAATGGAGAGACTGGGAAGAAGTACAGGGTAAACATGCTGAATCTGAAGTAAACCAAGACCTCTAGGTAGAATATGGAATCAAAATAATGAGAAGACACTGGAGCCTAGTATATAAATTTAGGATTCATTGGCTTGGGAAAATGGAAAGTATTAGTTTAATAGAAGTTATGGGATTCTATTAGATGGGAATATACAAGAAGGGCCAAGGGTTAAGTTTCTGGTGATAACTACACTTAAGAGTCAGGAGGATGAAAATGAACTGAGATGTGGTAGGCAGCTAGGTGGAAGGAGGAACAGAAGAGAGGCAGTGTCATGAAAAAGGAGGAGCAGAAGAGAGCCGTGCCATGAAAAAGGAATGGATAACCAAAAGGTCAAGAATAAATAGAACAGAGAACAGAGAACACTGGATTCAGCATTTTCCCAAGTCATCAAATGTTGATGGTGGCAATAAAAAAACATGCTAATGCAAAGAACAAATGACTACAAGTCAGAAGACCTGCATTTTTAAAACTATATAACAGTTATATGACCATGAAAAAAATTATTTAATCTTTCTAAACCTCCATCAACTCAAAAAATTGTTGCAAAGATGTGGAATAGATCTGTAATTTATTTGGGAACTCCAGGATAAGGAAATTACCTCTACCAATACAAGGAAGCACAGTCTCGTCTGTCTCTTTCTGTCTCTGTTTTTGTCTTCCTCCCTCCTTTCTTCTCCTCTCCCCCTCCTCCTCCCCCTCCTCTTCCTCCTCCTTCTCCTTCTTCTTCTTTTTCTTCCTCTTCTTCCTCTCTCTCCCTCTCTCTCTCTCTCTCTCTCTTTTTCTCTCTCTTCTCAAATATGAAGCACCATAATAACATTAGATATTACTATCAAAGTCCCAGCAATTATTTTTAAATGCATAGAAATAGTTTTCAATATGGTAAAATTAGAAGTACAACTTACCTTCCACTTTAAAGAAATGTCCCTAAAACTCAAATAGATGGGACTCTAATTAAACAAGAAACTCAATGCTTTAGACATGTTAGGAAGTATATATACTAATGCCCAATTAGCACACTACTAATCTTATTTAAATGTATATATGTACATGTTCATTTCTATAAACAAATAGATAATACATCATAAACAATAATCTGTCTCCTAAATGTCTTATTATAAAAGTTCAAAAATTGGTATAATTGAGAAATTTCTGTAGCATTAGATGAAATAAAACAAATGAATAAGCAACAAAGAGCCAAACTTCAAGCATGAATGATCATGCTTCAGTGCCTATAATGTCTATTAAACAATGCCAAAAACAGAAAACAGAGGGAGCAGCCTTTGTGTGCTATATAACTATTGCTACAGCTTGGCTAGGAGTTTGTTTATCAAATTGAAAGGAATAATTTAAGCAATGGATTCCTGATATCTAAGGAACAATTAATGCTAATTCTGATTTAGCAGATTGGAAGGATTTAAAATGAAAATAAACAAGAGACATTATTAGGAAGAAGTAAATATTCAGTATTCAGCTGCTACTCAAATGGTTCTGCAATTTATGTTCCCTTCATAATGCAAATTGCAACCTATTCTTGCCTTCCCCACCTACTCATAATGCAATTATTTCTCACTGTGATATGAGCATTAACCTGGGCTTTCAGAGGCAATGTCAGAGGAACATAAATTCTGGCAGGTTCTAACATGCTGGGAAGGTTTTGAGCACAACCCTGACAAGACACCAAATAAATTTCCTAAGAAACACCCTCACTAAGTACACAGAAGTTTACCACCATTACTCATCACATAGTGATGAATTCTGTGGTCAAGGCAATTCTGTCAGAAAATTCCAATAGTAAATTTCCTTAAGGTATAATTCTAATCATTTAATGAGCCCATGAGAAAGCTGCAAGGGCTTTTAAGGATTGGGCTTTGGGATCCAAGTGGGTTTTAGAAAGGTGATATCTTAAAAAAGGAGAGGAATTCCACTGACCAGCTAGTGGGTTTTATTCCACTTTCAGAAAAGGAGCTTCAAAAAGTTCTAGACAGGGAAGAAGGGAGACAATATATAAGCTCTCCTTGAAAGTAAATGCTCCCTCTCTTACTTTCAGCCACTGTGCTTTGGGTTTCCATAAGAAATACTGTTATCCAAGAGAACAAAGAGAATGGAGTGGGGTACATTAGTTACTACCCAAGTTCAGAGGGACCCAATATAATTCTACTATCAACACTTTTCAATATTTCATGGTTTTGTATATGTAATAATACAAAATCATACCATACAGATAAAATGAAAGCACAATTAAAACTTCTTTACTCTAGTAAGAGAATGCTTGGCATTCACCAAAATCAGAATTATTGAGGTCTACCATGTATTAAAAGGGATAGTTTCATTTATAACACTGTTTGATCTTTTTCCAGTGTACCTATCTAGATCTTTAATTGTACATTTTTAAAAGGTCAGCTCCAATATTAGAGCAAAATATACCTGGATTCATTCACTCACTCAGATCTTTGGGATTTGTTAAAATAAATTGAGATAGATAGATAGATAGATAGATCGATCGATAGATAGATAGATAGATAGATAGATAGATAGATAGATAGATAGAT
>JAJPUD010001816.1:63613-77764 GCA_023553655.1 Myrmecobius fasciatus
GATAGATAGATAGATAGATAGATAGATAGATAGATAGATAGATAGATAAATCGATCGATCGATCTATATATATACATAGATCTAAGTATAGCTATAGATCAGTGATTCTTACATTGTGGTCCAAGAAGCCCTGGGAAGGGGTGGTCCCCGAGATATTTTCATAAGATCTATGAAGTCAAAAATATTTTCAAAATAATTTTTAAGATTTTTTTATTTACTACATAATAAATATCACGAGACAAAAGTTCTTGGAGCTGGGACCCTTAATAACTTTTAAGAGCATAAAGGGTCCTGAGAACAAAAATGTTGAGAACTACTGATCTATAGATTAAGTTTATTCTTTAGTGATTTTAAAGAATTTAAGACTTGTTTAATTTAAACCATTTCAAGCATAACTAATTTTCACTCAGATGTATTTCATCTAAAATTTAGTTAACAAGTGTTAGGAAATTAACCTGAGATTCAAAGATCTTAAATGATTTGCTTATGGTCACATATCTATTTAATGTTAGAGACAGGATTTGAATTCAGTTCTTTCTTGCCTTGAATCCCAGCACTCAGTTATCCCATACTGATTCTCAACTAGTTCATTATGGAATAATAAGTGCAAACTCACCCCCTGGTACACTATACCAAGCACCACCATTGGTTGTTCCATCTACAAAGCTGCTGTCATCATCATTCTTCCGACAGGGTGGCCGGTTAGGATCAGACATGGCTGGGTTAAAAGAAGAATACCCCCGAGCCAAGCTCTGGAAAGTAGCATCATCAGGACAAGGGCTGTACTCATGAGCACTACCTGGAAAACAAGTCCATGCAGGTTAGGCAAAGTAAAATAATTTTCATTTCTCTAGTGCTGTAAAACAGTGAGACTCAAACTCAAATAGAAACAGCTCCCTTCAAGCTTCATGTTGACTAAAAAAAGCTACAAACTGACATTTTCAGTGTTTTATTATATTTTTATTTATTTTACTAAACATAAAATAAATAAAAATATAATAAAACACTGAAAATGTCAGTTTGTAGTTTTATTTAACTAAATAAAAACTAAATAACTAAATGTGTTATATTTATTTTGTTATAGGTGTAAATTATTTTGTATTTTATATTTGTAAATTATTAAATAAACTTATTTTATTATTTTTGTAAAATTTTCTTAATTATGTTTTCATCTGGTTTATATCATACTTTGGAATTTTGCTGCTACCTGTCCAATTTTGACACTTCTGTCTAAAAATTCTTCACAAAGTACTTTCCTCCCATACATCCAGAGTTAAGTAAGTGGTATATTGTTGTTGTTGGGTTTTTTTTGTTTTGTTTTGTTTTTTTATTTGCAAAAACATGTATGGGTAATTCTTCAACATTAACCCTTACAAAGCTTTCTGTTACAAATTTTCCCCCCCTACTCCCCACCCCTCCCCTAGATGGCAGGATATCCACTACATGTTAATTATGTTAAAATGCTTGACAAATCGAATATATGTATACATATTTCCATACTTATTGTTGTGCAAGAAAAATCGTATCTACAAGAAAGAAAAATCAGATAAAGGAAACACAATGCAAGCAAACATCAATCGAGAGCATGAAAATGTTATGTTGTGGTCCACATTTCACATCCCTCTTTCTGGGTGTATATATATGGCTTTCTTCACTGAACAATTGGAACTGGTTTGAGACAATTCTTTGTTGCAGAGAGCCATGTCCATCAGAATTGATCATCATGTAATACTGTTGTTGCTGTGTATAATGATCTCCTGGTTCTGCTCATTTCACTCAGCATCAGTTCATGCAAGTCTCTCCAGACCTCTCTGAAATCGATCTGCTGGTCATTTCTTACAGAGCAATAATATTCCTTAACATTCATATACCATAGTTTATTCAGTCACTCTCCAATTGATGGGCATCCATTCAGTTTCCAGTTTCTAGCCACTACAAAAAGAGCTGCCACAAACATTCTTGCACATGTGGGGCCCTTTCCCTCCTCTAAGATCTCTTTGGGATATAAGCCCAGTAGAAACACTGCTGGGTCAAAGGGTATGCACAGTTTGATAACTTTTTGAGCATAGCTCCAAATTGCTCTCCAGAATGGTTGGATCACAGTTCCACCAACAATGTATTAGTGTCCCAGCCTTTCCACATCCCCTCTGACATTCGTCATTATCTTTTCCTGTCATTTTAGCCAATCTGACCGGTGTGTAGTGGTACCTCAGGGTTGTCTTAATTTGCATTTCTCTGATCAATAGTGATTTGGAGCACCTTTTCATATGACTACAAATAGTTTTAATTTCATCCTCTGAAAATTGTCTGTTCATATCCTTTGACCATTTATCGATTGGAGAATGGCTTGAATTCTTATAAATATGAAATAATTCTCTATATATTTTAGAAATGAGACTTTTATCAGAACCCTTAAATGTAAAAATGATTTCCCAATTTATTGCTTCCCTCCTAATCTTGACTGAATTGGTTTTGTTTGTACAAACTTTTTAACTTAATATAGTCAAAGTTATCTATGTGGTGTTCAATTAAGAGTTCCAGTTCTTCTTTGGACATAAATTTATTCCATCTCCATAGGTCTGAGAGTTAAACTATATTACGTTCCTCTAATTTACTTATAATAGTGGTATATTGTTGACCCCATTTCTAAGATAAGGAAATCAAGGCACAGAGAAATAAACTGGTAAGTCACAGAAGGACTTACTCCAAATAGGGACCAAGTATACTTTCACCTCTTCCACACTTTCTCTTGCAAGATAGGTAAAAAAATATACAAGCAGACACAAAACTGCCTTTGAAAAATTTATTGTTACTAAGAATAGTAAGTAAGGAGACTTCTTTCCTTCTAAGACACAATACCAAGATATGAACCTTAAAGTATTAAACAAAAGAATGTCTTCTGCATCTCTCACAGAAGAGAGGTAAAAATTCTGATCTTAGAATCAGACTTAGTTCTACAGCTGATTAGATCCATTCTTTATGATTCCTCATTTTCTAACTAGGGCAAGTTACTTTCCTTAGACAATCTGGGTGAATTCTGCTTCTAAGTTCAGACAACCAATGTCATAATCTTTTTCTATTGCTCAGAACTCCTGAGCTCACGATATACATCATCCTCATTCTTACCAAGAGTTGAATTTATAAGCAGGAGTCATCACACCCAGCTGGGCCCAGGCACTTTCTACAAAAGTCCTTAACAAAAAATACATACCAAGGAATGTCCTTAAGGACATAAAAAAATTAATCTGAAAAAACTCAATTTGGATAAGGTTTATTTTGCCATTCTACCAATGGATCATTCTATCGGTACCTTCTAGGACTTCCAAGGAATCTTTATTTTGCCATTTTGGTTTAACTTCTCTTTATATCTCAGTTTCTCCTAATCTCAAGATTTATATAAGCTTCCCTTAAAATGAACATAGAAAAAATATATTTGTAAGAATTCTATTCCTTGAGGTGCAGAATCCTAACATGTCTCATGAAAGCAAGAGTTTGACTTATTGCTTTTAGCAGCTATGCCTGAAGGTCTGCCAAGTCGTGACTACAATGGGACATTCAATTATCCTTACTAAAATGGAGGAGGGAAGTAAACATGAGCACCATCTGTACTTGGTGCAAGAATGAAATGAGGAAAAAAACCCACAAACAAGAAGTTTTCCTCCCATCTGCACCTGAAACTGACCCTCTCCCTATTACGCATTTGCTGTTCATGACAAGATACAGATGGATAACAAGAAAAGTATCCTAGTCATATCAGACAATACACAGAACAGATAACTGAGAGTTACCCCTACAATATGGAAACTCATTTTTCTCTTCTTCTTTATTTATAGATAAGCAACCAGTTTCCCAAGGAAGTAATATGTGCTGGATAATGAACAAAAAGTAATGATTTTATTCATTTTCTTCCCAGAGCATCTTTTTAAAAAAATGAGACTTCTAAAACATTCTATTTAGCTAAAAAAAACCTTTAAATGCAACTCTGACCATTTTTAAATGATCACTTGAGTACAATACATTATTAAACTTTTTTTTTGAGCCAAGACAATCTGATGAAGCCTATTGGACTCCTCAAAAGAATGTTTTAAGAAGGCAAAAAGATGCATAGGATTATAAAAAGCTCAAAAGATAAAACAAAAGTTGTCTTTTTTCCCATTTAAGTTTACACAAACAAAGGATTCCCTGAAATGTGTCCATGGACTCCTATATATTTATATACTGGGGGGGGTGTAATACTAAGGGTTTTTTAACCTGAGATTCAGACCAGGGATTCAAGGAAAGATTTCAGGAGATCCTTAAATATATGTATATGTGTAAATATATACATAGGCTTGCACATATATGTATGTATACATATATATAATGCATATTTGTGATCTGGTACCCCAGACCATCCCCACACCTAGAATAGACCTGCATCCTCCATCTTCTTTCCTTTAAATCCCAAATCACGTATAAATTATGAGTTTCCTATGAAGTGCTTTATTCCTCACATGAAAACCTTTTCCCCATACTAAAATTTCTTAAAACATTTAATCTGGTTCTATCCTTTGCTCTTATTCCTGGTATCAAAGTTTATATATACATATATATATATATATATAATGTATGTATGTATGTCTCTTCCCCTGCACCATTAGGCTATAAATTCATTGAGGATGGAGTCCATGTCTATATCAAGTTTTTTACAATTTTTTTTACAAAAATTCAATGTTTTGTATAAAATAAGAATAATTAGATTTTTATTGAACTGAATCACTGATTCCATCTTGAAATATAACATTCCACACAACCACTTTGATATTTCCAAAGGGTAGAAGAAATGTATGTACTGTGAGACAAATAAAATAAGTTTTGATGGAGAGGATCAGAGTTTTCAAGGAAGAAGGGATTTTAAAGCTCACCCAATTCAATGTTCCCTCACTTTATAACTAAAATGATGTCTAGAAAGGCTAAGTAATTTGTCAAAAATCAAATGAGCAAAATTTCTTATGGATCCAGCCATGTTCAGGAGGGAATACAAAAAGAATACAAAAATTAAGATTCATCAGGGACAAACTATTTAAGATTACAGAACATGAAACAATTTGAGAACAATTATGAACAGCAAGTACAATATTAGAACTTGTGGGAGAATTATGGGTGATTTGACTAAGCTCTTAAATGAAAAGAAATTATCCCCAACAATCTTGGGAACATATAGACAGTCTTTTGATCAATAAGCCTAATGGAAAAAAAATCAAAGCAATACCTACCACTTCGAGTCTCATCATATGGGTAATTTGCAACCAGGTCTCCTCCATGAAGGTTGGCTGAAAGCACGAAGGGGATATCCATAATCCAGTGAATGACAGCCTTAGTCTCTGGAGCAAGCTGTTAAAAACCCAGAAATGACAGTAATAATATACTCAAGAAGCTTGGGATCAATCCCTCCAACTTCACAAAACATAGAAGAAACAAATAAACAAAAAACAAAAAACAGCCCATAAGGTAATAACAAAAAGGAAAATGCAGAAAAAGAATCATCATAGGAAAATTAATAAGACTGAAAAATGCCTGTGGTTGTTTCACTTAAAACATTATTTTTCCTAACTTTATCATTCTCATTTTAATGAGAAACAGTACTTCAGAAGTTTGACCTTCCTTTTGAGAACTGTTGTGCTGAGTGGCCAGCTCTCAGGCATTTCAGAGATTGGGCAAATCACCTCCATACTTTTTGATTCAAAATTCTTAGTGGTCCTTACATTCCTTTTTTTTTGCATGTAAGTAAAAGATGATCAGAAAAACAAGCATTAAATCCACATAACAAGAAATGTTTCTGTAAGATGATTCAGTAGAGTTCAATTAGTATGTGGCAAACGTCAGTTTGCTCTTTCAATCATTAGTTTTCTCTATTCACTTTAGGCTGACTATTCTAAATTTTCAAAACACATACCAAACCAGAAGCTTTTATGTTATTCACACAGAGACCTTTCTTCGGTGAATCACATATTTCATAAGGTTTAAGGCCAAAAATTATTTTTTGCACAAAAGACTGAAACCAGAGGCAAGGGTTTGACATTTTTATATAGTGATTTTTAGTCAGCAAGAGTCAGGTTTTCTCATTCATCCCTAGCTACCTGAGGATCTCTTCCAGGAATATAAAATAAAGCTTCCCCTGTAGCTCCTAACCTAAGAAATATCTACCTTAATCCTTAATCCTATGAGACTAGACAAATGGGGTTGGAAGTTGTAACTTCATACAGTAGAAGCTCAATAACATAACAAAGAATAAAAGAAAAATACTTCCTTAAGAGGCTTAGTAATCCAGAGGCAGAATATGAACAGGAGAACAGTAAATAACATGGGTTATGGTTGGGTTTTAATTCCTAATCTTTTGAGAATGCTTTGTTAATGGTACAGAATCCCCCAAAACATCATCTCCCCTCTCCAGGCCTTTGTAAAAGCTATCCCCATATCTAGAATGCTTTCCTTCCTTATTTCCACTATTTAGAACCTTTACCTCTCTGTAAGGCTTGGCTCAAAAGTAACTCCTACTTATGGCTTGTGTAATTCTGCACACACACACACACACACACACACACACACACACACACACACACACACTAATTAGTTCCACCAACCAAATTACTTGATATTTAAAAATATATTTGGTATGTATTTATCTGGAAATATTTACTCCCCGAAGGATGAAAGCTCCTTAAGGACAGAGACTACCAACTCACAATTATCCTAGTATCCCTACTGCCTAACAATTACCTGGCAAATAGTGGGCACTTAATAAATCTTGGTTGAATTTAACTCTATACTTTAAAAAGATTCATGTGGAATACATTAATAAAAAACACAATTGACCCAGTACCCTGTAGATAGTTTCACTAAACTATGACAAACTAAATTCATCATTTGGTGGCCAGCCTTCAGGTCTGGTTCTCAGACAAGAGATCCACAATTCAATACCCCGTCTTTATTCAGACACTTTATTAGTTGAAAGAATCTAAGAGAACTTGAGATCTGCTGGCAGAATCTTTGAGAATTCTGATAAAGCAAAAGAACCATTTGAAAGATTTCAAGATGATGTAAGAAGGAAAAGGAATGAGGTATGAGAATATCCTATGCTATATATAAAGTGATCCTACTTCCAGTGAATCTATATAATTTTTTTGCATGTAAAGTTACTTTCTATAAAAATATTATATTTACTGTCATAAAAAGCTAAGGAGAGACATAAAGAATGAAAAGAGGCTAGATAGAGTAGGGAAACTCCAATAATACTCCCCCTTTCCCTTTTCCCCCTAATATATACATATATACTGACTAGCAGACAACTGGTAGACACTACTACTACTGGTAAAGGGCTACCACCAAAGATCTTTTCATGTGAAGGATCATAAGGAACTCCAGAGAGCTACCAATATTCCTTGAGGTTATTAATTATTCATTCAAGGGGCTCTGTTTTGTTTCTTGCTTTTTAATTAAAACCTTCTTCTGTAATGTTGTGAAATCTTTGCTTGCAAATTGGGAGTTCATCTCATTAAACTGGAGAAAACCAAAAATAGAAATTCCCAGGTTTCCTGGGTGAGAGCATATGAGACAAAAAAAGTAAGAAAATTCTCCAAAATGTACTCAAATCCTTCATGCCATGAGCTTCTGATGCAAATGTTATTCTTAGGTGATAGAACTGTAGCATTGCAAGTATGTGCTTTGCCCAGAGAAGAAGTGGAAAATAGGAAAGAAAAAATACCAATAATGTAAGATTAAAATCTAACTCTTCCATGTATTTTTCTGATCTTCAAGGGGGAAAATTAAACAACTTTTTTAGTGGATAAAAACTAGAGATTTGGAAAGAGCAAAATGAGGAGGGGATGAACACTATGAGAAATGATCACTGACTCCTCAGCAGTGATCAAAAGATGTATGTTTGAGGAATAGCTAGAGAGGGGAAATTAGTCTTTAAAATATGTTTTAAACACTTTTATATACATAAATATACTTTTTGTATCTATCTATATTGATATATGTATATTGAAATATGTATATTCAATATGAGAAATTAAATATTATTAAAATGTTAATATTGTTATTATTAACATATCCACATATTAAATCTATAATATATTAGATATTAGATTTAAATATTATATATTTGATGTTATATTTAAATATAATGTGTTTATTATAATATGATAAATAAATTATAAATAATAGTATGTTTAAATATATCTAATAAGTATTAAATTTATTTAAATGAGTTTTTCTTAGCCTAGAAATGGGATAATATTTAATGAAAAAGATAAGACAGAGTCTGCAAAAAAATCATCCTAGCATGGAATAAATCCATCCAGTTTCACAATTTTTCTGTAAGACAGGTAGCAAGAATGATGTAGCAAAGAAAGCTCCCAAAAGCTGACTGATGTCCAAAGCTCATCGATTATCCACCACTTCTGAAGCTATTTCAGATGGCTTCAACTTCTCTCTCCCTGCCTCCCTTCTCCCAAGCCTTCATTCTTGCCCTGACATCTGACTGAGTATCCCTTCCTCCCTTTACAACCTCTATTTTCCACTTGCCCCATTTCACTAGACAGTGCCATCTCTACCCTTTCTCTCATTGTAGAGCATAATACACAGAGGATGACTCTGATCCTCTAACTGATCATGCCCACAAATGAATCCATTCTCTTCCCTAACTAACCTAACTTTCCTGTTTCTGATGCAGTCACATAGTATATCCCTAATACAGCAAATTGGTTTGACTCGTCTCTCTTTCCTTTTACACATGAGATAGTGAGTTTTGTTAACTCAAGCTATACAACATTTGTTTGGTTTCTCCTCCCTTGTGTACTCCATTGTTGTCATTTTTCAGTCATGTTCAACTCTTTGACCCCATTTGGACTCTTCTTGGCAAAGATGCTGGAGGAGTTTGCCATTTTCTTCTCCAGCTCATTTATAAATAGGGAAAATGAGATAAAACAGGGTGAAATGATTTGTTCAGAGTCACAGTTAGTGAGTGTCTGAGACCAGATCTGAACTCATGAAGATGAGTCTTCCTCACTGCCAGACTTCATTCTATCCACAGAGATACCTATCAGCCCAGCATGGGATGAAAAGAAGTGAGTAAGTGCTAGGAGACTAGGAAAGTAGGAAAGGGTGTGATAGCCTAAATAGAGTATTTTATATTAGATCCTGAGGGCAATAAGGAGTCATTGGAGTTTAATGAGTAAGGAATATAGGGTGATATAATTATACCACACTTTTAAAAAATGCCATACAATCAGGTCAACTGGACTCAGTATAAATTTAGGTAATATAATCTAGAGCCTCACTGCTATATAGAAATTCCTTTTACTTTCAATAATATATATATATATATATTTTTGCTGAGGCAATTGGGGTTAAGTGACTTGCCCAAGGTCACACAGCTGTTACGTGTCTGAGACCAGATTTGAACTCAGGTCCTCCTGACTTCAGGGCTGGTGCTCTATCCACTGCGCCACCTAGCTGCCCCCAATAATATATTTGATGTTATAGTTAAATATAATATGCTTATTATAATATAATAAATATATTATAAATAATACTACTATCACCCTCTCCCTTTCAAAGATAGCCTTGTCTCTGCTTTACTAAGGAAATTAAGGAAATCTACAGGGTTCTTCTTCACCTCAGCTACTTCATATTTCAAAATGCTATCAGCCAAAAAGAGACAATAGTAGTTCATTAGTTATAATGGCAACTTTTTAGTCAAAAAATAAAAAACAAAAAAAGGACATTTTAAAATACTCCTTAATAATTTTGATGAGATGTACCAAGTCCTTCTGGATCCCCAATAGTCTCCTCCCTTGATCCAGGTGCTGAGAAAGAGATGAACAATATTTCCAAAAACAGAACAAAACAAACAAAACAAAGATAACCCTTCTAATTCTGCCCTTGATCTCATTCACTAGTTTCCTCCAAAACTTTGCCCCTTTGATAATTCAATCACTCTCTTCAAGTTATCATCCTATATCTCTTCTTCCTTTGACATCCCCTCAGGGAAGCAACTAACACAATATCTTACACAAAATAAGCACTTATCAAGAATAATTTACATTAACATAGCACTTTAAAATTTGCAAAGTGGGGGGCAGCTAGGTGGTGCAGTAGATAAAGCACCAGCCCTGAAGTCAGGATCTGAGTTCAAATGTGATCTCAGACACTTAACACTTCCTAGCTGTGTGACCCTGGACAAGTCACTTAGCCCCAATTGCCTCAGAAAAAATATTTTTTAATTAAATTAATTTTTTTAATTTGCAAAGCGCTTTCTTCACAAGAACCCTAGACAAGACAGAAACTTCTGTATCTTCACTTCAGTTTGACTCGTGTGGCTCTGAGAGCTTGAATGAATTGTTCATCTTCACACCTTTCTGCTATAGCAGGAAAAGGAATTGATTCTGAAAACAGAGGTCCTAAATTCAAATCTTGAATCCTTCACTTAGTACCTTGGTAACTTATCCTCTAGCCAGCAGTCTAAAAGTGAATCTTCAGGCTTAAAAACTGGTAATATCTAAGGTTCACAGATTGTGAAGTTTTTAGGATGGTTCAACCCCAATCAAAAAGAAATCTGACTTTATTCCAGCAAGAAGTTTTCCATGATTACAAAAGCATTTCTCTGAGAGAGGCAATGGAGTCTATGAATGCATAAATATTGTTTACCTTTGTGTTCTGGTCCACAATTTTCTTCAGGTTTTTCAATAGGTGATTGTTTGGTCCACCTTCTCTTTCATTAACATAGACAATCCTATCCAGGTCAGGAAAATTTCGATTCAGATCTATTCCCTGGGCATTGCTTCTACCTACAAACCAATCCTTAAGCTCACCAGGCTAAAAAAAACAAAAACAAATTTATTATTAACTTTAAACATTTTCTACTAATGAATACCAAAGAATTTAACAACCTATTAATGAGAATAATTCCTTCATCTCAATAGTACTCTTATCATAAGAAATGTTTTATGGTATTATCCTTATTTTATTGATGGAAATGTTCTTATATTTTAATATTATTCATATATTTATGTTTAAAAACACACCTCCTGATGTTAGCAACAGCAATGCACATAATGACCCTAACTCCTCAAGAGGGAGGGAGGGGAGCAAATACAGCCACATTTCCAGTAGTATATTGTATTTCTGAGTAGAGAATAGATGAGGGATGTACATGAGGGAAAAAGAAAACTTAGTGAGACTAGTGTTATTGACATGGTTTCTGAGCTCTGTTACAAACCTAAACTGAGGAAAGGAGCATTAGTCTCAGAAGATTTGTTATATTAAGCCAACCACAATAGCCTCTTGGTGATCATATCATAATCAGCAAATTTTCCTTTAGTGCTGATTTTATCAGTGAAAACCTCCAGTCAACTTGTCAGAGAAGAGACCCAAGATTTAAGTGAGACCTAGTTGCTTTCTCCAGTCCAGAAGCTTACCAGAAAGAAAGAGATAAAAGGAAAAACACATAGGGCTTTTAGATCACTGAACTCATTTTTCCTATGTCTTTCCCTCCTAATAACTCACACTGCATTGGCAGGATTATCAAGCAAGTCTGAGAAACTACTATGTCCTTTTTACCACACCTATCAATTAATACTATCCGCCCTTTCCCTTCACTCCTTTGCCAGACTGTTCTTAACTCTTAGGGGTGGAAAGCACAAAATTTCTCCATTCATACACAGATGCTTTCATGTAAATAAATATAGAGATTTACCATTCCACAGGATTCGCAGTGACTACAGGCTTTTTTAAGTTGGTAGTTAATAGTTGGTAGTTTAAAAAACAATTCACGTTAATTTGGTTTAAGTGATAGTGGTCCTGCAAATGGTTGGTGCCTATTTAAAATTAACATTGAAAAGAATTGCCTGCTAGATTTCTTAACTAAAAAGTGGATTTGCATGAGTGATATTTAAATTTAAGACATCTCTCTTTATTCCTTTACCAAAAGCAAATTAATTAGGCAAAGAAAATACTGGGCCTTTGCAATCTGGGGCTCTTCTCTCAGTTTTAAATATTTCATTCAGTAGGAAATGTTAAAAATTAGGAATTTTTTTAAATGTTCAATGTGTTTTATTATTTGGATTATCTTGTTTTGAACAAAAATAATCTATTTTGAGGGTTTAATTCTTTCTTATTTTGAAGAATGGATAATTTAATATATGGATCAAAGGTAGTATAAGCTAAAAAACATAATAAAAATATTTGTATAATTGCACAGAACTGGATATTTCTCAAAATATGTATATATGTATCCATATGTGTGTATGTATGTGTATGTACATGTGTGTATATATTACATACATATACATATATTACTATTTTTCTTACAAGTGCTTTGGAAATCATATTAGTTTTCTGCTTCATTATAGGTTAAGCTTCTGGACTGTCATTTATATAATCAAACTATCAGGTCTCTGCTTTCTTTTCCATTAAAGTTTATTTTTATTTTTAAATATGCATTTGGAAAAAATAGAGTAAATAAAAATATTAAATTTTGTGACATTTCACAAAATGAGTAGAAGGTACCATATAAATATCCTAAGGATAACAGAAACATACACAATGTATTCTCTCTCCAAAAAAAAAATAATAAATCAAACAACAATAATGCATAAAACTGTGGAGTCACTTTTGCCAGCTTTCCTGGGAGCTAAACATGTGCTGCAATGCTTTAATTTAGAAATGTGCTCTATGACTTCTAAGGACAAGGTTTTGATATCACTAAAACATTATCCTTGGGGAAAACTAGTCCTTCTCCCATAAACTCAGCAGAGGGAGCTATCATACCAAATCACTGATTCATTCCCTTATATAGTATACATATTCTGAGTCAACAAAGACACTTTTATATCCTCTCATATTTCTCCCAAATTTTAGTTTTTTACATAGGAAATTTGTCTAATCAACAACCTAGAAAAAGAAGTAATGTTTATTTAGCAATGTTAAAGAACTCATTAATAGGCTTATTAATAAAACTTAGCCTAGCATTCATTTTAACTAACAAATGCTATTCTCTGTTTATTGGACAAATGTTCTCTCTAGTAATTTATCAGTCTCTTGAATTAGCAGTATCCAAGCTCCTATAAGCTATGTGTTTTCATACATGTACATATATATATATGCTTATATGTAAATGTTTTATGTATCTGTACATACAAAAAAAAATTACTAATTTGTGGCTTTCTTTGTACCCACCTGAGATGCTGCTTTCTCAAAACCATCAGGATTCAGGGAAGGCATAATGTGGATTCGAGTATTGTGGATTAGATTGATAATTGTCTCATTTCCCTTCTGGTATTCATTACATAGATACTGAGCCAAGAAGATGAGCAATTCCCGGCCAACAGCCTCATTACCATGCATATTCCCAATGTATTTGAATTCAGGTTCACCTAAAAGACAAAAGTAAATGTGAATATTATGAATTTGTACTTATATGCCTTTTTTTATTTCTTAGAATATTGACCTGCCCAGCCAATAACTCTGAGTGTCAGGATTCAAATCCAAGTCTTCTTAACTCCAGTTGTGACACTTAATCTATTTACTATATCATGCTGCCTCTTAAAACAAGTATTAAAACAAGAAATATTCTCTGGCTTTGTACTTTCTTGCCCTTTCCCATTCCCAGAGCTGATGACAGGACTGCAGTAATCAATCATCTATGAAAATTTACAGTAACCTCCTCATCACTAAGGCAAGAAGATTCTTTCCCTGTTAAGATAGTACCTGATTAATTTCATTCTAAAGAGATTCTTGAGTGTCTGCATAAAGTGATTTCTAAGCTTGGAGAACCATGTCCTTGGATGACCTCTTCTGTACTTATGCTAATCTTAATCTAATGATGAAGTCTAAACAGGAGCAGGACTATTTATATATAATCTGCCCTTCTATTCTTCCAGAGAGAGCTTTCTCCCCAGGGTCTTCTTTCTTTACTCCAAAGGTCTTTAACCCCAGGTCCCTGAATATAGACTGACTGACTCACACCCCTTAAATAGAGGGATAGCTGGATAAAATAGAGAGATGTATGGATGGATGGATGGATGGATGGATAGATAGAAAGATAGAGAGACAGACAGACAGATAGATAGATAGATAGATAGATAGATAGATAGATAGATAGATAGA
>JAJPUD010001816.1:77774-127113 GCA_023553655.1 Myrmecobius fasciatus
AGATAGATAGATAGATAGATAGATAGATAGATAGATAGATAGATAGATAGATAGATAGACAGACAGATAGATAGATAATTAGGTAGATAGACTGACTCACACATGCTGGGGATTGAACCAGAAACCCCATACATGTGAAGCATGTGTTCTACTACTGAACTACATTTCCTCTCCAGATAAACAGACAAATAGATATGAAAGATACAACAGAGCAGAGGTAGTGAACGTCCAGCCATATAAGGCCCACAAAATCATTTACTACAACAACCACAGGTGATGATGATCTGAAAGCTAAGTACAACAACCTCCCACTGTTTGAATTCTATAAATTGATAATTTTGAATGGCCTGTGAATGATGTTATAAATATCCAAATGACTCTTGGCAGAAAAAAAAAAAAAAGGTTCTCCACCCCTGCAATAGAGGGATAGCTATATAAGACAGAGGGATAGATAGATGGATGGGTGGATGGATAGATGGATAGATAGATAGATGATAGATGAAAATATAAAAGGATAGACAAATAAAAAAGATTGATAAATTGATAGATGAATACATAGATAAAAAGACATGAATGAACAGACAGAAACCATTTCAATTTAATTGGTCTCCTTTTTTACTCCTGGATATTTTTTATACATTCTAAAAGAATTCTTTTAAAACATGACACAGAAAAATTAAGAATCTCTGATCTAGTAGGTATAGACCTTTCGTTATTTTTTTGAAAATTTTAAATGTCAAAAAAAAAAAAAAGAAAATTTTAAATGTCAGAAACTAGCCATTTTAATAGGTATTAAAATCAGAAATAGCACAAAAGAGGGCTTTCTCCACTTCTCCCCCTCAAACAGATGAACTTTCCTCTCATACCTTTCTAAGTGTGTCCATCTAATCAACTAAAGAACCATAGAAATTTCACAACAATAATTCCCATTCCATTTATTACTGTAACATTTAAAAGGAATTTTCCTAACAACAGCCTTTTGGGGCAGGTCACATAAGTACTATCAACTCTATTTGACTAAGGCTTGCAAATATTATGACTTGCCGGTCAGACACCTTGCATATGGTAGCCAGGGTTTAAATTCAGGTTTTTCCTGACTTCAAGTCCAGAGTTCTTTCCAATGTACCATACTACCTATATATTTGTGGCCAGTTTCTAGGGAAATTTAGAGTTCCCAGGAACCAAAAGAACCATTAGGACACACTCCCTTAAGCCTTGAATAGATAGCAGCATTCCAGTTTCACCCTCTTAACCCAGTTTTGAAAAGCTTATTACAAAGTTGACTCAACTTCTATTGTTCCAAGTTACAAAAAGCTCTCTGGATTCCAAGGAAGCAACCAATGTAGTTGATACTGCCAAAAAAAAAAAAAAAAAAAAAAAAAAGCACTCAATCTAGAATAAAGATCTAGAGTGCTTGATCTAGAATGAACCTCTCTGGAGTACTCAATCTAGAGTCAAAGCTCTAGAGTGCTCGATCTAGAGTAGAAAGATTTAAGTCCAGACTCTGGCTCTACCACCTATTAACCAGTCACTTTACTGGACTTTAGTTTTCTCATCTCTAATATAAACAAACTGAACAAGATGATCTCTGACTTTCTAATCCCCAAAATGGATAATATTTAAAGTTGGAAGGGATCGTGGAGGTCACCTAGTCCATTTTTTTTTCCATTTTATAAATGAATAATAATAGCTAATAGCTAAAATTTATAGTGTACTGACTCTGTACCAAACACTGGGCTAATCACATTACAATTATTATTTCATTGGGCCTTTATAACAACCCTAGAAGGCAGATATTATTATCACTATTTTACAGATAAGAAAACTGAGGCAAACAGAATTTAAGTAACTTGCTCAGGGCCACAGGTATTTAGGTGTGTAAGGCCACATTTGAACTCAGGTCTTCTTGACTCCAGGTCCAGCAATCTATCCAGTAGGTCATATTGCTGCTATAAATTTAAAAAAAAAAAATGACGTGTACAAGGCCACGAAACAAACCTGGATTTGAATGTCAGTCAGCTGATTCCACATTTAGGAGTCTTTCACAATAGCATCCTCTCTCCTGGGGATGCAAGGTAGTATTTCCCTAATACTTCTCAGATGAATTTAAAGTTCATTGTAGCCCATGCAAAATGGCAGGCATCTCCACCATTCTGGTGATACCACTGGATGATGGCAAGAATACTAGTTCTAAAGTCAGAATTCTTTCTTGAATTCTTCCTCTATCACTTTTATTTATATGAGCTTGGTCAAAACACAGCCTCTCTGGACCTCAATTTTTTGATCTGAAAAATGAAGTAGTTGGATCAGATGGCCTCTAGTATTCTTTACAGCTCTAGATCTATTATCCTATCATCCTCCTCTCCTCTCCAAGGAACCCTTCTTAGAGACCAAGTAGGAGCCAATATATCCCCCATGAGTCTTTCTTAGACTGAAGCAAGCAGATATTAACAAAAAGATAAGACTATGCTATGCCTTTCCATTCAAAATATTGATATATGCTAATAGAATGCAATCGATTGGGACTTCTCAGCAAAACAGAAGCCAAGTAGTTGACTAATGTGTTTGTATTTTCATTTGATCTGGGAAAAGGGGAAGAGAATGGGGGAGAACTAGAGCAGCCTGAGAAGCAGAGCATAGGTAAGCTATATGTATTTTTAAAAACAATTAATTTCCAGGTGTTTTATAAAGGGAACTAACAATTACATTCAATCCCAGTACATGGAATTAATAAAAGCACAATGTGTTTGGTTCTCCATCATCCTCCTCATCATCATCATATCATAATCATCATCATCACCACATCAAGCTTTCCAACTCTTTTATATAATTATCTTAGACAAAATAAAAGGAAGTTCTGAAATTATTAAAGATAGAAGCAATGATACCATATGCAGCTCATTTCGCATAAAATGCTAAGCTTAATCTCCATGGCCACCAAACACAAGAGACCCACAAGAGATCCTCAGCAAGCAGCTGCACAAGCTAATTTAGTCATAATGAGGCTCTTACTGCCTTTAAGTTCCTTTGTCTCTTCATTTAAGTAAAAGGAAAAACAGTTCAAAGTGACTTCTCTTTGTCTCAATGTCTGTTTCTGTCTCTCTGCATCTCTGTTTTGTCTCTGTTATTCTGTCTCTACCTGTTTCTCTGTATGTCTCTGTCTTTCTTACCCCCACTCCCACCCAGACTCCCATCTCCACCCCCCCATTTAACTTCTAATTAGTTAGAAGGCCTTGTTTCTTTTTTTCTTTTCCTTCTTCCCTGATACTATGGAGACTGGATTTGCAGGCAGACTATAAATGAAATGAATGACGCAGCCCTTCCTGTTTATAATGACTCCATAGATGAACAAACCTCAAGTTTAAACAGAGTTTTGGCTGCCAGGTATATCAATTCCTGGTGAATGCCCATAAGTGCTCATGTGTTATCACATATCTTTGCAGCATGAACGAAAAACAGCCTGAAATCCTCACGGGTTCCTTGAGGCAAATTACTGGCTGGTTTTGAAGTTTGTTTTTTAAATGTTCCTTTTTATTTTTTCCTTGTTTCACCAGCTGATCTATTCTACACTTTATGCAAAAGCAAATCAGACATCCTGAATAATAGATTTATTTACTGCCATCATACTTTGGAAATTCATCCAACCCTATTTTCATTGTATATATTTAGAAGCAGTAACCCTGATGCTTTGTCTTTCATTTAGTTGCATGTAGGGAGAGCTAATGGCTTCCCAATCATCCTACAAAGCAAACATTCATTAATCAAGCACTCATTAAAAGACTAGCAACGGGAGGTGAACCTTCATCTCACAAATCAAATCCACTCAGGCTTCACACTTTATTCTCAGCATGGATCCAAATGTTGAACTCCACATATAAACCTAGCCCCAGGCTAGATTTCACTAGAGCAGCCTTCTAGAACCTCTCTAGAAGTACATCCTATGGAGCCCTTCTCAGAATAAGGTAAATAAATGCATGCAGTGAAATACAAAGAATTATAAAGGAAACAAAATAAACTGGAATAATTATTTTTTTAAATGCTTAAGTCCCCAGTTAGGTTTAAAAAAAACTTGTGGGCAGAGAGTGAAGAAGACTCGGGTTGATTTCTCTCTTCTTCTGAAATTTAACAGCAGTAGGACCAAGGACATGAAATGATAGCTTGGCAGAGGGCATCCCCACACTGGGAGTTTCCTAAACTCATTAACATAGAAGCCCTGTCTCATTCACAGCCATCTGTCACCGAACAAGGGATAGGAATAGGAACTAGACTTAGGTTTTCAATGGTAGAGGGAACTCTAAAACTTCTACCACAGCCAGGTGGTACAATTTCTCTGCACCTGATAGTCTTAAAGGTTTTTCTAGAGCCCCAAATGTGTCAAAGTCTTGAACCCAGGTTTTCCTGGTTAGAACAAGATATCTTTTCTAAAGTCTTTCATTAAAATCTTCTACAGATCTCAATGAAGTTATGAGAAATGCTGCAAAAACATCCAACCCAAACGGCAATCATGATTTTCAGTATCAGACTTGTAGTCATCAGTTCATCACAGTACTTCAGGACTTCCTAGTACTGCATCCAGTAAAAAATAAATCAGAAAGATGTCTTTAGGTTCAAAAAGAATAATTTTCAAAAAGTATTAAAATCTTAGAAATTTAAGTCCACTAGAACTGATTTGCCTGCTTTTGGCAAGTCAATAAGTAAAATTGAGAAATTGTAACACTTAGAAAAAAATTTAAAACTTTTTCAACAAAGAAATTAATGAAAATTTTTTTCTTTAAAAATCTATGTAGAAAAATATAAGCATAATAGATGCTCATTAAAAATCATTCTTAAAGGCTCAGGAAAACAAATTCTCATCTTTCTAATGGCCATTGAAGGAGGGAAGTAGGATGTCAGAAGTTGTTGAGTGATAGCAAAAAGCAAAGCAAATTTCTGGAATAAGGTAGGGTCTGGTGCATGGACAGAACATTGAAGGGATAAAGGGTAGCATTTAAACTTTCCAAGACATATGTCTAAAATTTAAATTCTTCAACACACCACAAAAAAATGAAATACTGCAGAATTTCAGACTCCCATATCCATCCACAGTGATACTTCTAGAATATTTTGAACTACTTTTTTCCCTAAAAAAATATTCATGGTAAGTCTCATCAAAGAGGGATTACTTCTAGACAAAGTCTTAATACATAAAAATGTTATAGCCTATTGTTTAGCTTTTCAATAATGACTTAAAATGCAATGGAAAAAGAATGTTTAAACAGATTCTGGAGTTAAACCAACAAGACTTGCCAATATGCCACAAATGGTGAAAGGAATTAGGACCTTTAAATAGATGAAAAAGATTCTAAGGCAGCATTTCATCGAGCCATTAGGCATAGACTAAATCAAAGTCTCTAAAAAGATCTAATTCTGCCAAGAATATCTTTTATCCTTCCTCCTGAAAAGATTCTTAAATTTGTAGTGTAATTACTGAGGCCTTTATTTTCTAGATGAAGCTACCCTAAGCCCTAGATATTTCATAAAATCAAAGACCTCTCCTTGGGAAAAAAAAAAATAGCAAATGACACTTTTCAAGAAAAAGTACATTAACATCACAAAACAAAACAAAACCATACCATAAACTACATTACACAGTCTAAAATAGGACTTTGCTAAGAGAAATCAAATGAATGCACTATTCATAATGACTAAAACAGTGTAAATGAAATGACCACCAAAAGGGTGTTGAACGCTGAACAAATGAAAAGCCAATATGATACGAGAGAACAGATAATCAAACATACCTTCTCTTGAAATGGGAATACTGCCTCTAGATGGGAGGCTACTAAGGCATAGTATTGCCAGACATATACATTGTTATACATAGTCACTTTATTTGATTGTTTTTGCTCAACTTATACTTTTTTTACAAGAAAATGTTCTATTTCTGGCAGCAGTAGGACACAGGGGATATATATGGAAATAACTCTGGTGTAATAAAAAAAATCAATAAGATAGTTTTAAAGAAAAAAGCTAGAACTTTGCAACTTGGTCTGAAGAATCTGAAAGATCCTATCTTATTCCTTTTTATATGTATGAGTAAATCAATTCTTTCTTAGATGTCAAAACCTTAAATGAACACATGAAATGAAAAAAAATGTTATTAAGTGCTTTGCTGTTGTACCAATTTCAAGGTCTGTGATGCTTTTGAAATACAAACTCTTGAGTGTTTCTCTGGACATCACTGGTGTGAAATCACATGCTGTTGAACTAGATTACCTATTAATCAAATTCTTACAAAGTCTGAGGCTCACATGATCCCAATATACTCCCTTAAGAAACTATCTAAAAACAAAGACACATGTAATCAATCACTTTAAGAAATACAATAAAAAACGGCAATGTGGGGAATTTATAAACCATTGAGCTGATTTAGACACCATTTTAAGAATGGAATAGACTGGATTTACCATCAATAATCTGCCTTTTCTCCAATGAGAAGCCTGTGGTGTACCAAGAGCTAAAAGCACTTTTGTTGCTAATTATTTCCATTTGCTTGATAGTCTTAAATATTTATAACCAGTGAATTTCTCTTTCAAAGATTCCTCCAAGCTTCCCAGAGTTTGCCAGTAAGAACTTCATCAATCTGCAAATGTTTGAGCATTAATATATGAAAATTTTTTATGCATTTCCAAAGAAGAAACAAATCTCTAGGGATCAATTAAACATATGAAGAGGATGGGAGTGGTTATAAAAAATAGATTCCTCCTTTCCAGAAAAGATGAGCAAAAGGAAAAAAAGACAAAAGAAAGGAGGGAGAAGAAAAGACAAAAACTCCTTGGAAAGAAAGAGAAAGAGAGAAACAGAGAGACAGAAAAACAGAGACAAAGACAGACAGAGACAGAGAGACAGAGACAAAGAGGGAGGAAAGGAAAGAAAAAAAATACTCTCCCCTCTAATGATTTACGCTACAATTGTCTTAAAGATACTGAAATAAAACAAGTGGTAATATCTGAACTCCATCCCAAAAGTGAGATCATATTTCATTCCATAGCTAATAGCTATTCGAGTCTAAAGATTTTCCAGAGATGCATTACAGAATTATTTTCAGGAGTATTAATTATGCATTAGCATCTACATATAATTTTTAATATTCTGAGATATATATGTCATCAAATAATCTCTTCAAGTTAAGACTTCTTTGTTATCTATCTGATGTAGTTTTTAGAATTAGCTATACCACATAGAAGTGTAGTTCTTCCCAAAGAAAGAGGTAAAGATGAGAAGACTTATCAAGAACATTTTCCTGCCTGAGAATTATATGAAACAGACCACTCCCTCTTCTGCACTTCAATTTAATTCAATTTAGCATGAGATGATTCAGTTTTTCAATCTAGAAAGAGTTATCATTCTTTGAAATTAGAGCATTAAAACTTAAAACCAAAGAGCTTTTTCTAATACCTGTTAGTACTCAAAGCGGTTGTCCAACTTATGTGGTAAAAGCCAATTTCTCTATGGATCTGTCACAAGAGGAATCTAAGGCCAGGGGAGAAAATTTTCTGAAGGATTTTCCTCTACATTTTAACAACCAGGAAAAAAAGTTATCCATCTCACTGTTCTATTTTAGGTTTACATCGGGATTGTCACCTCCCTCATTCTAGATAACATGTTTCTATTAATGAAGTCTAAATTCCCTTTCTATTTGAAGACTGGCATTCTTTTTAAGACTCCATTGAAAAGTCATTATTTTTAAAGTCCATTTTATCATAAAATTATGAAAGTCTAGGAATGACAATATTTTATTGAACTTTATCACTTCAGAATATCAAACATTCATTCTTTCAATAATTCCTACCGTGTATAAAGGCTTTTAAAAAACAATTCAACAAATACTTATAAAGACCTTCTATGTGTCAGATATTGTGCTGTGTCAAGGATACAAATAAGAAAAAGAAAAATAGCTTTTGCCCTCAAGAAGTTTACAATTTAATGGAGGAAAATAACATACAAAAGGAAGCTTAAAAGGAGGGAGGGGTAGAGAAAGAAAGGACCAAAAGGTACCCTGTATAGGATCATCATATTTTGTGGAGCACAATCCAAGCAGAGTAGCTTATGGAAAGTGGATAGATAGCTGAAAAATTCAAACCTCAACCTTCTTAAAGGAAAACTTTGGGAGGAATTTAGTGCTACATTCTCCAACCCTACAATGAAAGGGGAGAAGAGATTGGGGGAATTGGACTTGAATATCCATAATGTGTCAATCAGCGTTATAATGGGATTTCAGGCATCTTATCCTGGATGGGGATGATGTTCTGTTAATAACTTCATTATTTGCTCTTCTGAATATATATTTAGTGCCTCTTCGTTGGGAATTTTGGAAATAGCTATTGATGAAGTCTGTGCTTTTTAGTTATCCCAGCCAGGTCTTAAGAAGCCAGTGATATGCTTTCTGTTGATGTTTGCTTGCATTTTGTTTTCCTTCTCAGGTTTTTTTTTCTTGTAGATCCAATTTTTCTTATACAGCAAGATAATTGTATAAATATATATACATATATTTTAACATAGATAACATGTATTGGATTACCTGCCGTCTAGGGGAGGGGATGGGGGGAAGAAGAGAAAAATTTGGAACAGAAGGCTTTGCAAGGGTCAATGTTGAAAAACCACTCATGCATATGTTTTGCAAACAAAAAGCTTTAATAAAAAAATAAAATGTAAAAAAAATTCTTAAGAAGCCAGTGATAAACAGTGGATTGAATTAAAAATATTTCTTCTAAAATATAAAGAAGCAATGATGCCAGGAACTCAGAGTATCCTTCTGCCCTTGCTACATCCTTGCTCTTAAAATATCTTTAAATTTAATGACAGGAAGATTTCTAAACATTTCTGTAGTCCTCCTACTTTTTTCTTGTTTTTTTTTTCTCCTTTTTTGCAAATGAGCTATCCAAAAGATAGAAATGAGTAAATTAGAAATGATTAATAATTTATGCTTCTACTTTAATATATTACCCAGGATAAGATGATCTCTTGAGAATTGGAGATGAAAAGACTTTGGTTTGCTTAATTAAAAGAAAACCTAGCCCAGAAATAGGCTATTTCTTCTACCATTCATTTATGTGGCTTCCAAACTATGAATCATAGATTGAACATAAATCATCCTAAGGTGCGTCATTTCATATCTCTCAGTAAATAGCTATGACCTAACAAAACAGACTCTTCTAAAATGACTCAAAGACACAAGTAGACCAATGATCTTAGGAATTGTTCAGATTCTTCTAATAATCAAGATTGCAGCCTAACCAATCCTACCTCAGCAGTGGAAAAGACATTAAACAAGATGCATTACCATGTACCTTGTTTCCATACCCTCTCAACGATGGGACTTTCCAACCTCCAGCTGAATTTTCCTATTTATATTCCTTGAGAACTATTCAAATTTATGTATATCTTCAAAGCCTAACATATGCTTAATAAATGTTTTTCACTAATTCATCTTCATTATCAGAGGATCACTGAATAAGATTGCTCTGTTGTCACATAGTACAAAGAATCCTAAATGATCATGATGTATGATGGAAGGCACATTGTTATGAAAGAGCTTATTAAGGCATGTTTTGTTCTATTCAATCAAAAGCTTTTTCATAATCAACCAACAGCACAATGGGATCTTATAAATTTTCAACATCTTTCAGTTAATTGTGAAATGGTACAGATATGGTCCATTGTTGAATACCACTTGTGAAAGTCTGTTTGTTCCTCACTAATACCCTCATCATAAATGGATAGCTCATCCTATTTTGCCCGTGTGTGGGCAGATGAGTAACTGTATTGACAGAACCTTTGTGGGTGAAGAACAACAAATCATACCAAGAGACATTGAGTGTTTTAAGGGAGACAAATTCCAGTTTGTTGATAAGCGAATATGGAGCTAGTAATATAACTACAAGAAAAAAATTGATATAGATAAGTTTAAAAGATAGTGCCTCCCCAGAAAGCCAGGGAAATTTTTATTTTTTAAATCTTTTTGGTAAACTTGGCATTGAGTCAAGTTCCAGGCTTGCCTTAGACAAGTTTTTGAGACTATTGTGTAATGAAGGATTTGACTAGAGGAGAGATTTTTAACCTTTATTATATCATGGACAGCTCTGGAGTCCATGGCAATCTGGTGAAGCATATGAACTCCTCAAAATAATGTTTTTAAATATACAAAATAAAACATATAGGATTACAAAGGAAACCAATTATGCTGGTAATTCAAAAGTATTAATGCAGTTTTAAGTTTTAATTTGTTAAAGATATTATATTGTAAAACATTTAGCAGGGAGAAAAATATGAACTGATTAAGGGACTTTCCTAATCGATTTGATAAATATTTCTCTTCCCCTATAGAGAGAAATAAGAGGATGAAGAAGACTCTCATTTATTTTCTGGAAACCAGGGCTAGTGCTTGGGGATGTCTTCAAGTTAGAACTCTGGGAAGAATGGGACTCTACTGAAGACATCATTTGTCTGTGAACCATAAAGCTTGAACTGCTTCATCTTTTTTTTTTTTTCAAAAAATCACCTTTTTCCTAATCAAAGGTCAAACCTTTGAATAGGAATCCAGTAAATTAAAATGGATGAGAAGGGAACTGGTGGAAGGGAACACCTATGCATGTACACAGTCTACTCTTTATCGGAATCTTTAAGATCTTAGAGCACAAAGCCACAGTAATTTCATGTAGCCATCCACACCTTTCTTGCAAATTCTAGAAAGAGAAGAGAACTGATAGGGGATTTTTTCCAGAATAAGAAATGGCACCAATCTATTCAGTAGTGGAATGTCCAGAATTCCCACAGAACCAGAGAATCAGACTTTGCTTGCCTATATTACCTAGGAGGAAAATTTATGACAAATGTTCCTAAACTCCAACTTCCTAGAGAGACAAAGGGAAATTTTCTTTGTAACACTTTCTATGTCATCTAGCCATCTAGTAGAGAAAGTATATTTTGGGGACAACACCAAACTGGAGGCTTGCCTTGGAAGTAACTCTAACTCAAGAATTTCTGAAAAAGGTGTAAGATCCCTTGAGAAGAATTTGTATTCATCAGAATTTTGGACCTTTGGCCAATTAACAACCCACCTCTAATTCAATTTCCTCCTAAAGGGAGCTTATGAATCCTTTGAGGGTTTCCTATATCTACTATTGGGGGCTTTCACACCTTCTACATTTCTCTGCAGGATGAAATTAAGGTTTTATTACACTGTGAGTTTGTGTGATGACTGAGGACTGGTTATCCACACTTGTGAAAATCTAGATACAAACATATTTGAATATTTGCTGGGTTAAGGCAAATGAGCCCAAAAGAGGATATGACTCTTGGGTTTGTGTTAGGGGGAAGATCAGGGGAAAACCAGGGGAGTAAGCCAAGAACAGACCTGGTCTATGTAAGCCCAGAACTCAGGGGAACTCAAAGTGTTATTATACTACTAGAGAAATTTAATTCTATCAATACTAACATTCTCCTAATAAATGAAACCATAGCATATAATGAAGTTATAACTAAGTAGAAGTATGAGTTCCAGTTTCTTAATTATCTGCAGCAGAAAATTAAGAAACAAAGAAATTCTATAAAAAACTAGACAAGTTCTTCCACCCTGATATTATGTGAGTGATTATGCTAGATTTGCTCTACCTTTGGCATTTTGTTCTCCAAAATAATAACAGAATCTCAGATTCGAGGGACCTCAGCTACATTTAGTCCAACCAGTATCTGAACAAAAATCCCCTCCATAGCATCCCCAAGACCCAATGGGGGAACTCATTCCATTTGGGAGCAGGTGCAATTATTTGTAAATTGGGATTCTCTTCCCTCTACACCATGGCTTTCTTTATCCATTGGGATGCAGAATTCAGTGTTATGATTTCCACAGAATCTCCATTTCTTCACAAAGGAAGAGATAAGTTTCACATAACCCATATGGGAAAGATAACATGGACTTTAGACTTTGAAAAGGGTTGGATAGAGAGGAGAGCAGGGTGGAGGGGAGTTTAGACAAAAAAAAGGGATATATTAAGAAATATTAAACCCAAGCTCCCAGGCATTTACAGGGAAAAAGTAGGCTTAGGTTTTTAAGACCACTACACACATATAACTTTTTCATTTCTTTGTTGTTTTTGTCAGGAAACCTATGAAAAAAGCCTAGAAGTTCCTCTGTAGAAGAAAGTATAGACAGGAGGGCTAGTTCAGACAAAAGAAAATGGACTGGCTTTCAGATACCTACAGAAAGATGAAAGAAGCCAAGCACTGTAGCTTAGGGGATATTGGAAGGGAGAGGAAACCAGTGAACAGCACTGACAAAGAAAGAAAAATCCCAATGAAAACAAACCAATTACACTTTAATCAGATACCATAGTGATTGAAAAGCATTTGCTTCCATCTATTCTCCTATAATTTAGAAGTTCTATTCAACTCTTTTTTTGTCAACTATAATGTTGTTTCAGCTATAATATTTGGCCTTACAACTCAAAAAAATAAAATGGGCTAACTGCTTATGAGAAAAAAAAAAAAAGAAACCCCAGTTGGCCAGCCTGGAAAATGAAAAGTAAGAGATACAGTACTATTCTGGAATGAAACTCAATGTTTGTCTTGTAGGAAAAATGCTCCCTCAAGAGTGCAATTGCAAATAGATCATTGTAGATAAACAACAACAATAACAGCTCATAAAACATTTGAAAATGCTGAGAAGAATCTTTCATATAAAATATGGAATTAATTCATTATACTTGTCAACTGAAGAGATTACATCCATGATTAAAATTCTTTTCAGGGAATTCTGGGGGTATAGCCAAGATGACAGAGTAAAACCAGGAAGCTGATCAAACTTTCTCAGTTTCCCTCAAAAATCACATGAAACCAAGCCTCTGAACAGTTTGACAGAATGAAACCTACTCTGTAGCTCAAGATAGATTAGAAGGACTTCAAGAAAGTCAATCTCCCTGGGGATGTTCAGCCCAGCTCAGACAGTGTCTGGGAAAGTCAATGAAAGAATCTTACTTAGAGCAGATCAGCAATGGAAAACCTCTGTCCTGGCTCAATAGCAGAGCAAACCAGTGTGGTAGCCTCCAGTTTAAGAGCAGCAGGCAAATTACCAGGCTAGAAAGTCAGGCAGTTCCCTGGAGAAAGCAGGTAGGACTACCCCCTGCTGTGAGCAACATACCAAACACAGGAGGTCATTAGCAAATTGACAGCCCACAAAACTATGGTCTTGCCCGGGGAGAACAGGTGGGTCCACCCTGTGCTATGAGCAAAGCCCCCCACACAAGAGACCTGTGCTCAAAGCCAAGGCTCAGAGCTACACAAGAAGTATGAGATATCATCCTGTTTATCCTAGGAGCAGCGGTCGGCCATAAAAGTAATAAAATGGGGTGGGAGAAGGAGAAAGAAAATGAGCAAAAACCAGAAAAGAACCTAAACCATAGAAAGCTACTAGGGAGACAGAAAATACCAAAATACCAACTCAATGAGGACAAAATGCCCATATGGCAAATCTCAAAGAGTGACATGAATTGGTCTGAAGCCCAAAGAACCTTTCTGGAAGGTCTCATAAAAGATTTTAAAAGTCAAATAAGAGAAATAGAAGAAAAATTGGGAAAAGAAATGAGATATGCAAAGAGAGTCAATAGGGCAGCTAGATGGTGCAGTGGATAGAGTGCTGGCCCTAAAGTCAGGAGGTCCTGAGTTCAAATTCAACCTCATTCACTTAACACTTTCTAGCTATGTGACCCTGGGCAAGACATTTAACCCCAATTGCCTCCAAAAAAATACAACTGGCCAAATGCAAATAAAAAATCCACTGAAGAAATCAATTCCTTTATAAAAATCACAATTGGCCAAATGCAAAAAAAAATACAGTGAAGAAAACAACACTGAAGAAAAGTAGAATTGAAAGAATAAATACAAAAATAACTGAAGAAAATCAGACATTAAAAACTAAAACTATACAAATGGAAACTAATGATTCTAGAGAGACATCAACAATCAGTTAAACAAACTAAAAAGAATGAAAAAATGGAAGAAAGTATAAAATACTTAATTGGAAAAACAGCCAACCTGGAAAATAGATCTGAGAGTAATTTAAAAATTACTGGTCTAACTGAAGACCATGACCAATAAAAGAGCCTGGATAGCATTCTTCTGACCACCACATCTCCCTCCTTTTACAATCCTCCCTTTACAGCCCCTCCCCCTTTCTTATACCTTTCCCCTACTAATTCTGTTTTCCTTTCTATTAGCCTCTCTTTTTCTTTTCCCTTTTCCCTCCTCACTTCCCTAAAGGGTGAGACAAGTTTCTCTGTGAAGCCAAATATAGCTGATGTATGTATGTAATATGTAATAGATCTTCTTTGCCTTTTCATGAGATGTAATTTCCCTCGTTTTATCTTCATTTTCCTCTTTTTTCCAATACAATCCACTTTTCATCTCTAGTTTCTTTTTTACATTATCACAATAAAATCAAATTTTACCTGCACTAAGTATACCCATAACAGAGATGTACTGCTCAAAAGTTCTTTCCTTTTTACCTTTTTATGTTTCTCTTGAGTTCTATATTTAGAGATCAAATTTTTGTTCAACTCTGGTCTTTTCATCAGAAGTAAATGAAATTCACTTGTATCATTGAATGTCCATCTTCTTCCCTGAAAGATAATGTTCAATTTAGCTGGATAAGTTAATTCTTGACTGCAATCCAAGTTCCTTTGCCTTTCAGAATATCCGATTCCAGGCCCTTCGGTCCTTTAAAGTGGAAGCTGCTAGGACCTGGGTAATCCTGATTGTGTGTCCTCAATATCTGAATTGTTTTGTTTTTTTTTTTTTCTAGCTGCTTACAATATTTTATTCCTTGATCTGATAATTCTGAAATTTAGCTACAATATTCCTTGAAGTCTGGCTAGTATTCTTCAAGAGAGCATCAAGGAAAACTGCCCTGATATACTAAAACCAGAGGGTGAAGTTGTTATTGAAAGAATCCATTGATCTCCTCCAGAAAGAGATCACACAAGGTTGAAAACCCAAAGAAACATTGCTGCAAAACTCCAGAACTATAATCTCAAGGAACAAATACTGCAAGCTGATAGAGAAAAACAATTCAAGAATCAAGGAGCAACAGTCGGGATTACCCAGGATCTGGCAGAATTTATAATAAAGTACGGAAGGGCCTGTAATACCATATTCTGTAAGGCAAAGGACCTGGGATTACAATCAAGAATTAACCATACAGCTAGACTGAGCATCATCTTTCATGGGAGGACATGGATCTTCAATGAAGCAAGAAACTTTGAATCATTTCTACTGAAAAAAAAAACAACAGAACTAAGCAAAATTTGATCTTCAAACACAGGACTCAAGCATTAAAAAGTAAACAGGGGGTAAAATATAGATTATTTAAAGGTTAAACTGTTTATATTCCAAGATGGGAAAATGATACTTGTAACTCTTGAGAACTGTATCTTTTATTGGGATAGCTTGAGGGAACATACAAATATGGAGAGTATGGCTATGAATTGAATCTGATGTGATGATATCAAAGAAAAATACATTAAGGGGTGGGAAAAGGAATGTACTGGGAGAAGAAGAAAGGGGAGATAGAATAAATTAGATCACATGAAGAGGCACAAAAGATCTATTACAACAGAGAGAAAGAAGGAAGGGGAATGAGCATTGTCTGAAGTTTTGGCTCAAAGAGAGGATAACATATTCACTCAGTTGGGTACAGAAATTTATCTTACCCTATAAAGAAGGAAGAGAAAGGGGAAAGAAAAGGGAAGGGCTGGATAGAAGGGAGGGCAGAAACACTGGGAGAAAGGAATGGGAGGGGTAATGAAAGAAAGAACAGATTGAGAGTAGAGTGGGTTAGAAACAAAACACTACTAAGGAGGGACAGGATGGAAAGAGAGAAAAAACTATATACAAGGGGGAAAATAGGATGTAGGGAAAAACAGAGTTAATAATCCTAACTGTGAATGTGAGTGGGATGAACTCTTCCATAAAACAGAAGTGAATAGCAGAATTGATTAAAAAACAGAATCCTGCAATATGTTGTTTACAAGAAACACATTTGAAATGGAGAGATATATACAGAGTAAAGGTAAAAGGCTGGAGCAGAACTTATTATGCTCCAGCAGAAGCAAAAAAAGCAGGGGTAGCAATTCTGATCTCAGATAAAGCAAAAGTAAAAATACATCTAATTAAAAGAGATAAGGAAGGAAATTATATCTTGTGAAAGGGTATCATAAACAATGAAGTAGTTTTGATACTAAATGTATATGCACTGTGTAGTAGAGCATCCAAATTCTTAGAGAAGTTAAGCCAATTACAAGAAGAAACAGACAGCAAAACTGTATTAGTAGGAGACTTCAACCTTCTCCTCTCAGAGTTAGATAAATCTAACCACAAAATAAACAAGAAAGAAACTAAGAAGGTTAACATAATTTTAGACAACTTCAATATGATAGACCTCTGGAGAAAACAGAATAGGGATAGAAAGAAGTATAGCTTTTTATCAGCAGTATGTGACACCTTCATAAACAGTGGCCATGTATTAGGGCATAAAATCTCAAAATCAAATACAGAATGGCATAAATAGTAAATACTTCCTTTTCTGATCACTATGCAATAAAAATAAACCGAGAAGAGCCGAAACAGAGAAAGAAAATTATAGACCAATCTCCCTAGTGATTGATTAAAAAAATTTAAATAAAATATTAGCAAAAAGATTATAACAACTTGTCAGAAAGATAATACACCATGACCAAGTGCAATTTATACCAGGAATGCAGGGCTGGTTCATTATCAGGAAAATTATTCCCATTATTGACCATATAAATAACACTGACAGAAATCATATGATAATTTCAATAGATGCAGAAAAAGGTTTTGATAAAATACAGCACCCATTCCTATTAAAAAAAAAAACACTAGAAAGCATACAAATAAAGGGAATTTTCCTTAAAATGATAAGCAGTATCTATCTAAAACCATTAGCAAGCATTACCTATAGAGAAAACCATCTATAGTCGTATTAAAAAATGCATTAAATCACTTTTAATTAGAGAAATGCAAATCAAAATTACTCTTATGTACCATCTCACGCTCTCAATTTGTTAAGATGGCAGGAAAATATGATGATAAATGTTGGAGGGAATGTGAGAAAAATGGGACACTAATTCCCTTTTGATGGAGTTGTGTAATTCTGGAGAGCAATTTGGAACTATACCCAAAAGGTTATCAAACTGCATGACCACTGATGCAGCAATGCCCTTATTGGGTATCACAAAGTAGGGGAAAGAACCTTGTGCAAAATGTTTGTAGCAGCTCTTTTTGTAGTGGCAAAGAATTGGAAAGTGAGTAGATGTCCATCAGTTGAGGAATGGTTGAATAAGTTACGATACGTGAAAGTAATGGAATATTACTGTTTTATGAAAAATGATGAACAAGCTGATTTTATAAAGTCCTGGAAGGATTCACATGAACTGATATTGAATGAAACAAGCAGAACCAATGATATACTGTACATGATAACAGTATGATTGTGTGAAGATCAACTAAGACAGACTTGGTTCTTCTCTTCTTGGTTCACTGATCCAAGTCAATCTCAAGAAACTTTGAATATAAAACACCATCTGAATCCAGAGAGAGAGAAATACAGAGACTGAAAGTAAATCAACACATTCTTTGTTCATTTTTTCCTTCCGTTTTATTTTTCCCTTGTGGTTTTCCCCTTTTGTTCTGATTTTTCTCTCCCAACATAATTCATAAGGAAATATAGATGTAAGAATGTACATATATCGCCAAAAAGTCATTTTTTGTCTAACTGAGGAAAATAAAAATAAGTTTTAAAAAAGAATTGTTTTCAATATTCACCCTGAAACTGTTTGCCGATAGAGCATAGGGTGGCAGTTAGGCAACAATGACCATTTATATGAGACCAAAGAGCAATACTTCTCCAAATGAACAAACCACTTCTTTCCATTTCTCCAGACAAATTTAAATTTTTGCATGGACTCAGTAATAATAACAACAACAACAATACAAAAAGAAATACGAAAGAATGCTTAAGGTTAGCAAAAGGAATAAGTGGGAGCCTAGACCACATTCTAAAAGAATTCAAGATATTATAGGGGATTCTTATCCTAACAACTCTAATGAGATGTTCCTTTGTACCATTTGAATAATGTTTGCCTCCTCTCTGGTGCATGCAACAAAATGGACTTCAAGTTCCAAGAGAATGCCAGTCTGCTCACTATATATCCGGTCACAGGAAATGAAAAAGCATTTCCATTATCAGCAAAATAAACAAGCCCAGTAATGGAATCTTGCTCCCCCAGGAAAGTCAAGCTATTATTTATGGGGCCACCCTCTTCAGACTTTGAAAATAAATCTGAGCTACTCTACTCAAGAATATATTTGATTCTCTAGATATCCAAGAGCTTAACTTGGCTAATGGCATTTGAGCTCTTAAAAAAGATTTCCCTGTTCAGGAGATCTTCTTAGTGCTAATGACCTATTAATAATTGAAAAGTTCTCTCCAGATAAAGTGAAGTATACTTTCTAAAGTATTTCAAAGAAAAGGTTTCATTTCAGTCTCTAATCTCTACCTTCCTTGAGCTTCCTTTTTGCATTTCCTTCTCCCTTTAGGGTAAAAAGATAGGCAAATAGAATCTGCCTATAAATGTAGAATTTAATTGTACATTAGAACTAAATCACTAGAACTCTGGCACTCTAAAGAAGAGTAAATGGAAGACGTACTTTACATTTATGACACAGTTCTCCAAGAGTCAACAGAGGCAGAACATAAAGAATTTCAAAAAAAAATTCTAAATAATCCATACTGGATGCAGCCTTTACTAAAACCCTGCCTTTATGTCTCCTTGTGACATGATAGTGTCCCTGGGTGTTCAAAGTCTATTCCAGCAAATTAGAAGATCTGGCAGGTGGGATCAAGTTCAGCAAATGACCCTTCCCTCATACAAAGCATCATCAGCTTTTAGTTGTTTGCATTGCTTTATTGCAATAGCCTTTTTTCTCTGCTTTCAGTGTCTCCCTCTCTCCAATGAAATCCCCATAGAACTGCCCAAAATATCTCCTCAAGGTACAAATATGACTGTGTAAGGGTGGAGTCAAAATAGCAGTCTCATCCAAGTATCTCCCCCACACCACTCCAAATTCGTTTAAATAATGACTATAAACAAATTTTAGAGCATCAGAACACCAAAAAAGACAATATATGACTATATCATCCAGTCTCCTACTCAGAAACTTCCTCTTACCTGTAGGATAAAATGCAAATTTCCCTGCCTATCATTTTATTTTATTATGAATTTTTATGGCTTATTTATTTTATTTATTATTAGAGAAAGACGCAAAGGAAGTCCCTATACCAAGGAGTCCAACAGTGCAAGGAAAGCCTTGGTATTTAAATTACAGGGAAAAAAGGGAAGGGAGAAAAGGACTAATCCCTTCTCAAAGATGAGGAGAAATCATGAATAAGTAAAATGGCAAAAGAGGCATTCTTTCCCCTTGAGCACTGCTAAACTATGATGATATGATGGTCTGCTTAGCTACCAGGGAGATGCAGAAACAATTACTTGTGCAGATGACTGGCGCCTGTCTTAGTTCCCAAGGACACACAAGGAGTCCAGCTTGGGGTACAAATAACAAATTGTTTCAGCTGTAGGGGGATGGAGTGGGTGTTCCATGCTTAACACATTCAGGGTCGGCTGCCTACTCTGGGTCCAGCTCTTTTGGAAAGTAAGGAAACTCAAAAAGAAAAATTCAGGGGACCCCTAAACACTCCCAACTCTTTGGTGATTGGTTGCTGTCTTTCATACTCAGAGGAATAAAATGGCATCACTATGTCCAATTGTGGACTTTCAAACTCATATTTGCCTTCTGACTCTTGCTGAAATAATGAAAGAATTTGAACTTGGAGTCCAAATCACCTCAGAACTTTAGTAGTATTTGCTGGGGAAATAGCCCTGCTTAGCCTCTGTTTCCTCATCTATATAATGGAGGCAATGATAACACCAATCTCACAGAGTTGTTGTGAAGACCAATGTAAAATGATTTTCAAATTTTAAAGAACTATATAAATGTTATTATTAGGATTCCCAGATTCCTTGAGGTTCAGTTCAGATGTTACCTTTCTATAAAAAATCTTTTTTTTTAACTTTCCATCTTCAAATTAGATATTTATTTACCTGTTCACATGTTACATTACTCTAGTGCCATTGAGGAGAGTTTTTTTGCATATGTTTAACAAACATTTGTGGTTAACTGACTCAGTGTCTGTGCTTCAAGAACTACATTTGGAAAGATTCTTCACCAGAAGATTGGTCAACAAATAAGGAAAATATCGGGTACAGCAACTCACAAACACTGTCGACTAAGGTACAGAGGGGACAAGATTGAATGAATTGAGGGAATATCCCTCAAAGCAATGACATCACTGATCCTTAAAGTACAATAGTGTCATAAAGGATTATTTATTGACATTTCAGGATTAATACTAATATGACAACATCATTCTGCCACAATGTCACTATAAGGAAGAGGCTTATGGGATTGACAAGTATGGCAAGTTTTATGTATTTATGATAGATCCTTAAATTTGTAGAAAAAATAAAGGACACATAAAGTGCCCCTTAAATACTTTACAAATATTAAGGAAAATTATGAATTACAAAAAGGAATAAGGATGAGGCAAAGAAAGAAAGAGGCAGAAAATTAAGACGTTTCTCTTTCATTTATTCCCCTCTTACTACTCCATCCCTTTGATTGTGAACAGGAAATGTGAAGTTACTCTAGGAACAGGAAACCAGATTTCTACAATTCCCTTGGGCATAGGAAGAAAAGGAAACTGGGTTCACACTAGGGTTCAAAGATCAGAAAAACATTGTTCTCTTACTCTCAGTAACTGCAGAATTTAGATGATAAGTACTACAGCATAGTTAGCAATTATAGAACATTTTAAGATTTACAAAGACCTTTACACATTATATCATTTGATCTTCAAATGAGATAGGTGTTATTATTATAATGCCCATTTTACAGATGATGATACTGAGGCCCACGGAGATTGAGTAATTTGTAGGGTCACAGAGTAAATGTTTGAGGTGGGATTGATTTGAACTGAAGACTTTCTGACTTCAGGTCCACAATGCCTTCCATGTTGTCACTGAAGTAGAAAAACAGGTCTAAGTTTTCTCTCACACAACTATTCTCAGTGTTTTTCTTCTCTATCAATCAATTGATTACAAATTTACTTAAAGGGTACCCATAAGATTTATAGAGAGTCTGAAGTTTAATGCCATTGTGCCCTCCAAAGAGACACATGCTAGAAAACAACCACTGGGGAGAAAAAGAAATTGGCTAAGTGTCTTTATTGGACAATTTACTCAACTTGCTCTACATTCTGCTGAACCATCAGAATTACAGCCACTTGATAATTAAACAGAAAAGTAACTAATAGCAACCTCAATGTTTTTATTTAAAATAGCAGGAATTTTTTAATAAGGAGGCTCTTAAAAAAAAAAAGAATCAAGTTCTTCCTTTGTTTGGGAACTCAGAATCATTAAGGACTGTGATTTTGAGAGATAAAGACCTCTTAAACAGATGTTATTTATCTTGCCTACTGTTAAGTCCATATCATAAAGTTACACATTGTAAAGGAGGAAAAAAATCCCTAAGCTCTCTTTTTCTGTTGGTGATTTTGTGGTTGCCTAAATATTTCTTTCTATGAATTTATCTATGAAGTTATTACTATTTATTAAGTTACCTCTTTGTCTCAGATTCCTCATTTATTAAAAAAAAGGAAAGGGAGGGATAATAACAGCTTTACACCTCTTAGAGCTGTTGAAAAGATCAAATGAGGTAAAATATGGAAAGTGTTTTGCAACAGAAATGCTAGCTATTATTATAATCTTTTCAATTCATAACCATTCTATCTAGTGCATGAAAATATCAAGAGATTTCATGCCAATTGTGCTCAGGTAAATTTCAGCGCCAAATTATTGCCTCTATCCTTTTTCGCCAATTTTATTTTCATGAGAGGGACTCATTTGCGAAATGATATGTGTTCTATAGGGATACATAATAACCTTTAAGGTTTGTAGAGTACTTTACCTGTATTATCTCATTTGATCTTTATAACTTTTCTATAAAGGAGGCACTATTATTATCCATATTTAAAGATGAGGAAACTCAGGTTCACTTAAATCAAAAGATCTGTCCATGGTCATACAACTACAATTATCCCTCCCACCTCATGGGGGTTAGGGGAGCAATGCTCCCCTCCTGCCATCAACTTCCTTACCTCTCACCCACTCCCAACATCCTCTCATGCTCAATGAACTGGAAAATTTTTTGCTCTTCCCTTCATACCAGAGAAGTCTGATTTTTTTTCTTTTTCTTTTATGAGGAATTTATAGTACCTTATGAAATTAGGATTAAGTATTTGGTCATAGGCTCTATGCAGTCTGCTGATCTTTGTGTTGTCTAGGGCTTCTGCAAAACTCCCAAATAATTTTCATTTAATTTCTTATGTCAACCCACAATATTTATCAGAACGTTAATGGGAAAAGTTGTAATGCAGAAAGGGTAATTGAAAAAAGTGCCAGAGTCCAGATTTGAGTTTAGAGCTCTCCTTGCTCCAAGTTCATCACTTTTTCTATTATACCACAATGTCTCTCTGTGAAGAGGAGCAATGTTTTTCCAGGAGGAGCAATGAGGACTTCCCAATGAGCACTGAACAGACAATACTAGAATTTAGAGAATCTTGTTTAATTAACAGCTCCACAACATGAATGATAAGTAGAGGACTTGGAATAGGTTTCCAAGATTCAAAAGATACAAAAGAGATCCATTTAAATAATGTAACTCCTAATATTTAAATAGAACTTTGAGAAATTTATAAAGACCCAACTGCAATATGGTGCTCCTGATTCCAAGACATCTTCTAGCCCAACGTTATGTTGCCTTTTAGAGATATAACCAATGTTATCCTACATGTGGATTATATTACATTATTATATTACATATAAGATAAATTATATTTTATTATGTTAAAGTAATTATTTTGTATATCTAAAATATATTAAATTCAAAAAACTTACTAGGAAAGAAATCTTAGCCATAAAAATTCATAATAAAAATGTCTGGTATCAAAATCTATAAGAAATTTATATTTATAAGATTAAAAGTCATTACCAAATGGAAAAATAGTCAAAGGTTATGAGCAGAAGGTTATTTTGATAAAAAAAATCACCTGAAAAAAATTGAACTCTAAAAATCTAAAAAATGAACATTAAAACAACAATAAAATGTCATTTTACATGCACTACATTGGCAAAAATAGTTATAAATAACAAAATTCAATTGTGGGAAAACTATGGAAAAGCAGTCATAGCAGTGGATATAGAATGGTATTAAGGAAAAGAGAAGGTGAACTTATTATCCAGATTTGGGGTTTGACCACAGACTCTACTGCTTAAAATTATTGTTGCCCTTGAGCAAAGCACTTAAACTCTCAGGGTCTCTTCTTTCTTCTTAGTGACCTCAATAGTATGGCCCTGAGGTGTTCACTACACCATATGACAGATATGTAGTATTTATAGGACAACTGTTTCATTGTAAACATTTTAAATAAGTATAGAATCCCCAGTATTCACTAAAATGTCATTCTAAACAAATCCATCTTCAATGGTCCAGGAAAAGTTTGAATTTGTAGCATCAATTTTTATATTAGTGTCTAGAATTAAGTAAATAGAAAACTAATTAGATTCCAGTAGCTTACATTTCTCTGAAATATTTTTCTGTAAGTATGTTGTAATAGGGAAAAATTAGATCAGATAATTTGATAATCTATTAAATGAAATTTAACACCAAATGTTTAACATTGGTAAAATTTATTTAATGACATAATGGAAGGACTTTTACAGTGAATATAGATTGTGATATAAAATTATTTATATTTATATTTATATTATATATATTTATATATGTGTATTATAATAATACAAGTATTATCATGTAATGAGTGGAAAAATAGAATTTTGAAAGCCTTGTAGATCTCTTTGAGGTCATCTAGTCAAAGTTAATTCATTGACAGAATCCCATTCACAATATGCTTGAAAGTTGATTAATCATTTTGTTTCTGTATTATTTCTAGTATTTAGGAGTTCACTAGACAGTAAATCAGACTATTCCTCTATTGATTATCTCTGGTTATAAGGATATATATATATATGTATATATATATATAGTTATAAGGATAAAAAAAACTCTGAGACTCTGGATAATCTATGATGTCATTGGTGTGAGCACCCTTTCCACTGATACAAGGTACAATTCTCACATCTTTTCTCATTAATTGACTCTTGTTGGTTTTATCCTAAATCAAAGCGACACAGATTTAGAGGCAAAATTGATGTAAGAAGTCACCTAATCTAATGCCTTCATTTTACAGATTAGGAAAGTAACACACAGAAGAGTTATATGGACCAGAAGTATTAAATGATGATGCCCAATATCTTGCAACATATTCTACAGTAAATTAAAATGGATATGTGATTTGAATATTAAATATCATATTATAAAACATTAAAAGAGAAACTAATCATGTTATTATAGTTATGGGTAGAAAATGAATTCTTAATCAAACAAGGGATAGAAGAGATTATAAATATTAAAATTGCTAATTTGCAATAAAGAAAATGAAAAAGATTTTGCAAAAATCAAATTAATGCATCTAGGATAAGATAGAAAGAGGGTAAATGGGAAAATCTTTGTATTAAATAACTCTTCTAATAAGTCTAAAAGCTATTCTCTAATAGAAAAGTGGTCATAGGATATAAAGTTTTCTAGAAAAAATTAGAAACTATAAATAACCATGCAAAAAAGATTGTTCAAAACTATTAATAATAAAAGAACTGCTAATCAAGTCAAATCTGAAATTTCACCTTCGATCTAACAAGTTGGCAAAGATGACAAAAGATTGGAAAAGTCTATATTAGCTGGATTGTGGTAAGACAAACACCGCAATGTGTTGCTCCTGGAACTGTGAATTGGAACAACCATTCTGTAAAGCAATTTGGAATAATGGAAAGCAAGGGGCTAAAATGTCCATACCCTTTGACCCAGAGATTCCAAAGTTAGTTATTTATGCCAAGAAATTAATTTTCAAAAAGAAAGCCCCTATATATATATATATACCAAAATATTTATAGAACTACTTCTTGAGATAGCTAAGAATTAAGACAAAGTCCATCAACTGGAGAATGATTAAACAAAGTGATTGTCTTCTCAAGGAGATAGAAAGGAACAACAAAGGAAGGAAATTTGGAATTCAAAGATCATTTTAAAAAATGAATGTTTAAAATTGTTTAAAAACAAACTAATTCTTTAAAAAAAGAAAAATCATTTGTTAAAAGAGATGCTACTCAGGGATGGAAGAGGGAGAGATATACTGGAGAAAATATGGGTGATGTCAAAGCAAAAGATATTAATTTTTTAAAAATAAATGGGAGGCAGCTAGTTGGTGCAGTGGATAGAACATCAGCCCTGTAGTCAAGAGGACCTGAGTTCAAATCTGGTCTTAGACACTTAACACTTCCTAGCTGTGTGACTCTGGGCAAGTCACTTAACCCCAATTGCCTCTGCAAAAAAATAAACAAATAAATAACATAATTAGGAGTTGATCCCAATCCCTCTAACTACAAAATCAGCACTCTGTTCACTACAATGTGCTACCTTCACAGAGGATTTACCCAGCACACTCAACAGCTTTCTCAGCCCTGAATATCTTGAGGGTACCAGTATACTGCTCATGTTGTATAATTAAGCCCAAATATTCCTTCCCTTATTACTTCTGTTACTGCAGCAACACAGAATCATTCCCTTTTCCACAAGACCTCTTCTCAAGTACTTGAAAATGAAAAATCACGTCTTCCTTTAGCTTTTTCTTCCCTAGACTTAACAGCTTCTTTGTGTCTTCAATCCTTCATCCTGTGAGATGGTTTCCAGGTCCCTCACTATTCAGCTTGCTTCATTATTTGATGTTTCCCAGTTTGTCTCCCTTCCTCTTAAAATACAGTCACCAGAACTGAACACAAAACTCCAGATGTCATTTAACAGTGATAGTATAGTAAGATCATTTCTTTCCTGGACTTAGACACTGGGCTTACACAAATAGAAGAGAATGCAGGATCTCTGCACAATACAAAATCTCTGTACAAAATCCCTGAAGTGGTGAGGTGGAAAAACAAGTCTTCTTAGCCACTTTCTGCTGTGTGTCATATGGATATCATCTAAAACTTGGCATCTATACCCCCGGCACTCAGCCCATACTAGGCAAGAAATGGACACAGGTTTCAAAACACATGAATTTATTATATTTTTTCTATTGAACAAAACATTTAAATGGTTCTCATCTGTTGGAAATAGAAATTAATTATGCACTATTAAGCAACTGAGCAATGCAGAGACTAAAACTGCTATCACAGGAAAATCACATCCAGAGACTACTAAAGATATAATTAATAAGAATACCTTATACTTGGTCAGTACTTTATATTTTACAAAGCACTTTCACAAGTGAGCAGAACTAGAAAAACTAATAAAATAATATTAAGAATGTAAACACAAAGCATTGTTTTTTTTTCATTTTTTCAATTGGAATAAGATAGGAGTGAAAATAAATGTTTGTTAATTGAAAAAAATTACACTGATTTTTAAAGTAAATCACTTTCACATATATTATCTCATTTAATTCTCTTTCACCATAGGAGCACTGGGACAGGTATTATTTTCCCATTTTATCAATAAGAAAAGTAAGACTCTGAGAGGAAAATATATTGGCTAATGTAATATGGTTTCTAGTGGTAGAGGCAGTGCTTAAACCTAGGATTAGGTCCCATATACTTCTCTATCTCTGTCTCTCTCTCTTTCTCTGTCGCTTTCTTTCTTTCTTTCTTTCTTTCTTTCTTTCTTTCTTTCTCTCTCTCTCTCTCTCTCTCTCTCTCTCTCTTTCTGTCTTTCTATTTTTCTCTCACTCTCTCTGTCTTTCAAATATTGTACATCCACCCTCAATACTCTGATCTATTTTTCTTGATATATGAAAACATGTTCATTCATCTATGGCACAAAACCATTTTTATTGACATCTCAAATGCTGTCTATCAGGTGCTAAAACTCAAGAGCAATGTGGAAACTTAGAGGGCATTCAGAGAAAAGCCACAAAAGTAATTTTAGGCTGAAAAATAAAAACTATGTTAAAGAAGGTGCCTATTTATCTTGGCTCTGAGAAGATGTCAAGGTAATTTAGTGATGGCTTTTAAATCTATTGAGTGGATAAAAGTCAGCTCTTTCCCTCTCCTGGAAAAAGAAAAAAAAAAATAGTCCTGGTATTTCATGCTTACAATCATAAAAATCTGAGTTAAATACATGGATGGATTTCCTGATAGGGTTAGTGAGCATTAAGATAGGGGTACTTAAAAAGGATTCTGGAATCTCTAAGAAACATTTAAAAATGAGAGATATTCTTTTTCTATGTCTACAGTGATTTAGATCTAGGTCTCCCTGGAAGCAAATGAATAGTCTAGATGACTTATTCAAGCTAATGATTTTACAACAGAGCATTAACTGGGACACCTTATGGCTTTATTGCTTTATAACTTTGGATCAAGGCATTTCTTTCATACTTACTCTTCAAACTCATTCTCAAGCCCTTCTACTACTGCACATCTACAGAATACAAGATGATTCAAGGGTTTTTTTGACAAAGATTTTTTTGCCTGGTGAGCTATCAAAAGAAAATAGGGAAAAGAAGTCACTTCATTAGAAGAAAAAAGATTAAATATATAAAAGCTAATATTTAAAACCAATTTTATATACATAGATAGAAAGATATATGAACATATATATTAATATATGTATGTCTGTGAATGTATATATCAACCCAACTGTTACATGCAATACACTGGGCTATTTACAATTTAGATAATAACAATAACATTATAAGACAAAACTTTGAAAGACTTAAGAACTCTAATCACATTCAGTCTTTCTGAAGGTACTAGAGCATCAAAGATGAAATATATTACTCCCCTTTTGACAGAGAAGCAACAGAGTCAGGGCACAGAATAAGACATATTTTGGGGGGAATTGACTTTAAGGGCATTTGTTTTGCTTGATCATGTGTCTTTATTCCAAGTATTTTGTTTTTCTTCTTTTTTTTCCAATGGGTGGGAAAGAGTAAAGACAGATTATAACTCATTGAAAAAACTTTAATTTTTTAAACTGTTAATAAGTATTTGCTTCCTTGAAATGATAGTAGAAAAAAGGTTAAAATCAGAAGCCCCCATTTTAAAAGAATGTTCTGTATTTTGCCTTTGATTCCTGGTGCCAAGGGCAAAGATTTTCTAATAGAAAGAGTTCATACAAAATGAAATTGAGCTTAAACTGCTTAACTGATTTTCTCATCACAAAGACATTAGAAAGTATAATTCAGCATCAAAAGAAATACATAGGAAAAATAAAGAAGGAAAGAGAATGGAAGGCAGATAAGAAGAAAGCATGATAATTCATTATCAATTCCATTCTTTCAACAAACCTTTATTAAAGTTTTATCATGTGCAATGCACTGTTCAGTGTACAAGAGAGATTTTTAAAAGATGCATACAATGCAAAAAATAGCTCGTCCCTGCCACATACACATATGCATGTATGTATATGTATGTATATGTGTGTACATATGCACATGACTACTCAACACACATATACATGCTTCTTTCCCTAGAACTCCTTGGGTACCAAATCATGCTACTGGATGGAAAATACATTGTGATTTAAAGTTTATAAGCAAAAATATTATCTGGAATATACAAGTACCCCTACAACCTAATGCTATTTTACCTAGATTTAGGGATTTTTTGAAAGCTGAATTTTTGAATGAGCTTTTTTATTCAAGTATCCAAAAAACACCATAAATTAGCACTTGGTTTATTGACTTGTTTTTCTAGATTTTGTTTCTTTATTTCTCTCTGTTTGAAATAATGAGAAAAATGTTAATAATGCAAATTAAACTTAAAAATGCATCGTGAATACATTATTTTGGGGCATCTCACTGTTAAGCATTTACAGCAGTCTACTTAGACCAGTAATTTATTAATGTTTTTATTAATTCCTAGTCTCTCTGTATGGCCCACATTGTCCCTCTTTCAAAATCAAAAGTGAAAAGAATGACTAAGAATCCACATTCCTTGTGGATGGAGGCAAAAAGGGGTAATCTCTGGCCTGCTACCATGGAGTGTTTTTGCTAAGGTTTCTGACCCAGGCAGAATGAATAATTACCTATGATCTGAAGTGTACCATAAAGCATAAGCTCCTATCTATCCCCTAACCTCTCCTTTGTACACATGAAATCTTTATTATAGTCACTCCTTCAAACTAATGGCTACTCCAAAAGGTTCCTATTAAAAACAGGTTCCCTTAAATAATAATACACTGACCAACTATTAAAAGAATAAAAGTTAGTTTATGAAAGACCTAGATATCACAGTTAAAAACATAACTTACGAGACTAGACACTGAACAAGTAAATGGTGATGTAGTAGAGAATGTTGGGAAAGGTTGTAAAAATGAGAGCGTTTCCTATAAGAAAGCAAACGTAAGTAAAGCATTGCAGCAGAAATCCAGGGGCAAAATGAGAATGCTGGGAACCATACACATTAAAATGGAGAGATACCTCTAAAATAACGGAAGAAATTTTTTTAAATTTTCTTCTATTTTTGTTTGGTAGTAACCCTATTTCTGTTCAGCAAAGATAAAGCAGTGTTTATCTTCAGTAAATAGAAGTGCTATTGACCCAACAGATTAGGGGATAGAAGAAGCTAGCTACTAGCCAACAGATTATCTGAATCGCTATTTATGCTGTTTAACCTGAATGCTACAGGAGAAGAAAGTGGAAAGAAAGAAGAGGAAGAAGAAATAAAAGTGTAAAATCTGTTATAGAAGACCCCTCATATGCAAACAATTCTAATCTTTCCTTGTTTGCCCTTGAGAGCAAACACATTTATGTTCTCTAAATATTTACAAACAGATTTCTTAGATTGAATTTTCAGAAACAGAAATCACTAAGATAATTGAAGTATTAATTTTTAAGTAGTCCTAAAAATCAGAGTGAACAGATTTCAACACACACAGCCCCATTGTAAAGGATATCAGAGAAACAAATTCAGTGGTTTGTGTTCCATTCATTTGTTTTCTATTTTACTCCTTTCATAGACTCCTAAGGCTAGAAGAGTCATATAGTCTATCAGATTGGATTAATCAAATATTTCAGAAAGAAAAGAATCTAAACTCTTTTGAAATGCTTCCAGGGAAGATTGCATTATAATTCTTTCATCTACAAGTAATTTTGCTCCCTCCCCCAAAAAAATACCACAAAATAATCTTATATCTATTTCTTATGAAACAATAAACTAATATTTTCAATATTTCCCTTCTATACTTCCTTCTTCTCTTTTTTATAGCATATTTGATCATTCTGGCCATCTCTTCTGGATCTTTCACATATTTACAGTTATATACTTCAGATTTTTCACCATGCCCCAAATCATCCTTCCTTCTCTGTTCTTTTACATCAGGTTCTACAAATCTTTTTTTTATAAACACAAAAGTTGTTAAAATTAATTTGGAAAAAACTTATTAACATTCTTCTCCAACAAGGAATATATGCTAAGAGCATACAAGATTCTTTGGCTAGTGAAAATTTCGTTAAATTTGTTAAATATAGAGATTGGTTCAACGACACAGATAAATGTCTTCAAAAGTCCTCTGATTATGAGTATCAAGTAAGACATAAGACATGAAGGTTTATATTTGCCGAATGTGATTGCCATTGACAGAAAGTTTCCTAGGCATATTTCTATATGTGGCAAGATTTTCTTTATTTTATTGTTTGCTGATACCATGATGCTGATTCCAAAGAAATCCAAAACACTGTGGAGTCTCTTCAATAGAATTGGTGGCAGCACAAAAGAAATCTGGCCTGGTAGAAAGACCACTTAGATCTAATATATTTTTCAAATACTCTATAATATGGCATAATGGATTAGGAAAATAGCCAAATACATATAAACCTTTCCTCTACAGATAAGCAGGAAATGCCCCAAAACCTGTCCCTTCACTCACAAAATATTTCTTTTGTTTTTTAGCCTTATTTCTTGCAATAAAATTGCATCTAAGAGGTTGGAGATTAAATCACTAGCTTTCTGTATTTTTGTGCTATTTGTATGATGTTTTTCTATATTTAGTTGTGTTTTAAGATTACAAACTTCAAAAAGGTTCCCCAGCTTCCCAAAGAAAATCAATACAGTATCTCATAGCCCTTTCTATCAGAACAATCATTCTTCTATCCAACCTATATTCCTTGTAGTGCAGTTGGAGATCTACGTTCTGCATGTTTCCCTTATTTTTAGCAAGAATTCCTAATTTGTTATTTTAATGTTTTTAAAGTTCACATATAGATCATCAACATTTTTAAACATGAAATTCCTCTGTGCACATTAAATGGCATATTTTTCTTGCCCTGAGGATACTGAAGCTCTCTACTTATCATAAGCACACTGTCAACTAGAATCAGAGAATAATGCAATATTTTTAAAAGGTGGAAAAAAAAAACAACAGATTCCTAAATCCAACCTTTTCATTTTAAACATGAGGAAATCCAGTCCTTTCTTAGAATATTCACATGACTTGCTCAAGGTCATACATATAATTGTCAGAACTTCACCTCTTAATTTCAAATGTAGGGTTCTTTCATGCTACCCCCGTCTCCAATAATCTATATGCTCTAAATGGCTGAACAAGTTGTGGTAAAATGAATGTAATGGAATGTTATCATGATATAAGAAATGAGCAGAAATGATTTATCATTTCCTTTTTCAGCTCATTTTACAGATGAGAAACTGAGGCAAACAAGGTTAAGAGTACTTAGTGGACAGAGAATTTAGAACCAGGAAAACTCATTTTCATGAGTTCAAACACAGCTTCAGATGCTTACTAACTGTGCCATCTTGGCCAAGTCACTTACCCTTGTTTGCTTCAGTTTCTCATCTGTAAAATGAGCTGAAGACGGAAATGGCAAATCATTTCAGTGTCTTTGACAAGAAAACCCCAGATGATGTCATGAAGAATCAGACATAACTGAAATGACTGAACAATACCTGGGGGAAACCAAGGAAAAGGAAATCCAATGAGTTGCTGACTACTAGTCAGTGGTAGATGAAGGATGAAGGTCTACCCAAATTTCTTATCTAGAACTATCCCATATTAGATTATGAAGTTGTGAAAAAGGAAAGGGAAAAGGAAGGAAGGATTTGTATTTGATGAAAGGAGAGGGAGATGCAGCTGATAAAAGGAAATCAGGATGAGAACTCTTTCCTAATAAACTTTAAAAAGATGTAAATGGGTTGAAATATGGAGCAAGGTCATCTCTGAATTCTTCAGCCTGATTATCTATCTGTTTAGTTATTCCAGTCCCTGTTTCTCCTCCTCTTCCCTTCTGCTGCCTAACTCTTCAATATTTCACTGTAATTCATTAGAACTTCCATTCCCTGCAGAAAGGAAGGGGAAAAGGTGAAACTCAAATGAGTCATTTCATAGGGGAGGCACAGAGAATTGCTAATTTAAGAGCCTTTTCCTGACTGACTGTGGATTTCATTCATTTTTAAAATGAATCTTGTTACCTGAAAATGAACTCATCTAAAAGCAGACTAGCATACTAGAGAATTTTAGATCTGAAAGAGCTAACCTTATCATTTCATAGAAGTATATATATAATTCTAAAGATCTAGTTAAACCAGATAGCTTAAAATTGCCATCACAAGTTGTTCTGACCTATGTCTTCCCACTAAACTTCAATGACTCTTGAAAAGAGAGTGAGACTGATGACTGAGCAGTTCTACCTCACTTAAAACCAATTCACATGCAAGTCAAGATGTCATCCTCCTGATATCAATGGTTCTTTCTGAGAATGAGGGACAAATAACAATTTTTTACAGCAAAATAAAAATGAACTTGCTTCTCTTATAGGAATAATCATTCTTATGGGCTCATGGCAACTCAAAGCAGTGGAAATAGTGTCAGATTTGGAATCAGAAAACAGGTTCAAATTCCACTATACATTATTCTACATGACCATGAGGAAATTACTTAGGAAGCAAATAGGAGTAAATTGACTTGCCCAGGGTCACACAGCTGGTAAGTGTCTGAGGCCAGCTTTGAACTCAGAAAAATGAATCCTCCTGACTTCAGACCTGGTACTCTATCCACTATGCTACTTAGCTAGAGTCCTAAATTTAAAGTTGTAAGGAGCCTTAGAAACCATTGAGTCTGGCCCCTTCATTTCATGGATTTGGAAACTGAGTCACAGAGTCACAAAACTGGTCGGTGTCATAGATTTGAACCTATTTTTTATGAACCATCAGAAAAACAAAATTCAAACATGCACTGTGAGAATCTTGGGTTCCTCAACTTCACAGGAAGACATTACTTCTAAAAGAACAGACAGAGTCACCTACTTGTGGCATAATTTGTCATTTGATGTTTGGAACTCACAGTACCAAATGAAATGATGAGCACTCCCATCTGGTATAATGACAAGCAAAAAAATGTTGGAGGCTCTTTGTCTTCTTTTCAAGTTAAGGGAAAAGTAATAATAATTCTTTCTACTAACTTCCAAATCTGACCTTTTTTTTCTAAGAGAACACGAAGGCCCTAGTAACAAATATAAGAACATCTTTCTTTCCAAGTCAGCCTACCCAGTCTGTTTTTTAGACCACATATGGCACCTTGGGAGCAATTCTTTCTCAAGGAAAGCTGCCTTCTGGGATATTGTTTTCAAAAACTTTCAGAAAATAACTAGAATCAAAAATGTGCAAGGAGAACATTTTTGAGAAGCACTGCAACAGTAATAATGTCATCATTTTCCTATTTTATATCATAAAAAATCCTATTCAAAAGATCACAATGGCAATAATTAGCCAACATCTATAGCGTACTTTATGGCCTAGGATATAATGTACTGCTTAATAAATGATTTTTCTCTCTGTAAGCCAATATCTATATATAAATTTGATTAAATTTGATCTTCATCACAATTCTGTGAGAAATCAGGAATGGGATTGTTATATGCCCTTTTCAGATGTGTGTTCCCTGGGCATTTCTTTTCCAATCTAGAAAATGAGAGAATTGGGCTGGATAAGGTCCATTCTAGTTCTGAAAGTTTGATTCTATCGTTTCAGAGGGCTAAAGAAGGCATCATGCTCAAATTCTACTCAACCTGCTGGCAGATGTTTACAATTTTATCCATAGTTTCATCACTTGGCTTTGATACTGATTAAAATGCATTAACATCTGCTTTGCCACTGAACCTAAGGACCAAGGGACTTTCCATCTGGCTTATAGCTGAAACTTTCCAAATGTGTCATCTCCCATTAGAATATGAGCACCTTGACATCAAAGACTGTCTCCTTTTTTCTTCTGTCTCCAGGCTTTCTCCTGATGTATCCATCTTTACAATTGCAGCCAGTGGGATTCCTCCTTTGCAGAGGATTATGTCTGCCCACTTCTATTTTAAGAAATAAGCTGACTCATAGGAAGAAATGTAAGTTCTTTTTCAGGAGTAGGATAGTGATAAGCTGATTATTTCATGCTATCCTTCCTCATTTCTTGATGCTTACTCAGAGAAATGAAGAGATGAGTAGGGGAGTTTGGCTGACATACAAAATCAGGTGAAGGAAAAGCACTAGCCTTAGTAAACACTTAATAAATGCTTTTTTTAATCCATTCATTTACTGTAAAGAAAGGGACCCTGAAACTATTTAATATTTCTAGGTGATCTCAGATATTTGTTATTTAGGAAATCCCTGTAAGTCTTCTGCTTAAATTAACTATATGAAAGAAGGGGAACAGTGGGAAGAACATGAGGGCACCAAAAGAGTTTAGAAAGGAAAGAAGTAATAGTCAGTCACCCAAGTTATATTGAGTCCATCATTTTTTAATACAACATGAAAAGTACAACTTGAAGATTAGGGCACCCCAAAAAAATTTTCCTTATCAACAAATTTATGCTGGGCTAACCTGGAGAGACCATCATCAGTATCTGAAAGCTTCTCCAGACACCTATCTCCAAGTACTAGAAGTAGTAGCTTGTTGTTTTTGCACTCTAACTCTAATTCCTAGGAAAGTTGTCACCACTACAGAGAATATTTATTAAGCATCTGCTATTCTCCAACCATTGTATCGCCTTTCTGCCCTATGGGCTTGACATAGGGTGCTGAATACCTCCTGACTGACTAATTGCTAATAAGGCATGGTGTCTAATAACATGAAGTTTTATAGGATTCATCACTGAAACAGATCTTAGAGGTTATCTATCACAATCTCTTTATTTCACATTTGAAGCAACTAAAGTCCAGGGAGGGCCACGAGGTTACACTGGTAATGTACTCAAAGAAGAGTTGACATTCATATCTGGACCCATTAACTAAAACCAGTTTTTTTCCTACCATAGCACCCTGAAGCAGAAGAATATAATGGATTTCTAATCTCTTTTTTTCTCATTTTATTTTGCTACCAGTATCTTCCTTCACCATCATGCATTAATTAGTTAAAGTATTGCATTCATCTTTATTACTTCTCTGAATAAACATCAAGAAATGAAGAAGGGTAGCATGAAATAATCAGCTTATTGCCGTCCTTCTATTAAAACAGAATACACATTTCTTCCTATGAGTCAACTTATTTCTTACAATAGAAGTGAGCAGGTACAATCTTCCACAAAGGAGAAACTCTACTGACTACTGTTATAAGGATGGATGTTACCAGGAGAAAGCCTAGAGTTTACATACCAAAATGTGGAAGATGCAACCAAAGCAGTAATGAGGTGAAAATTTATATCTCTAAACACTTTCATCACTAAACAGTAAGAATAGGTCAACAAATAGGGCGTGCAACTACAAAAACAACCAAAAAAAAAACCTAACAAATTTAAACTGTCCAAATAAATACTAAATGTAAATCCTGAAAATCAAGTAAATTAAGCAAAACTGAAAGCAAAAAAAGAATTAAAAATAAAACTAGGAGCTGTTTTAAAAATAATAGTAAAATAGATAAGTTATTACTGAACTTTTTGTTTTATAGTTGTTATTTAAAGGGAAAAAGTCTGGTTGTAATTTCCAGAAGGAAAAAGGAAGTTGCCTACAAAGGTGAAATGAGAAGATTTTAAACATATTTTATTTCTTATCTGTTTCTTATGTTTCTTTGGTTTTCCATATGTGTATTATGTAAGAAGGATAAGAGTCATTTGAAATCATGGAATCAGACTTTTAGGGCTAAAAGGAATCTTGTAGATCATCTAGCTTCATCCTATCACTCTTACAATAGTCTCTGAAATCTCATTCAAATTCTGTAAAGCTGATCCCAAGATTTTGTGTAACAATCTTCTTTTCAGGTTGTCATGAGTGAACAGGAAGAGTAAAGACCTATCTATAGTTTGGGGTAAGACTTAACCAAAAATATGAAGCATGGCAATGATATTACTGGTCACCATAGTAACTTAGTAACTAATAACCTAATGAATGAATGATTGAATGATAGGTGAATTGAAATAAAAAATGATCTACTCAACTTATACATCAAGACAAATCTATGTATCATCACTGAATTCCAACTTTCTATTTAAATTCACTTCTCTGCACTATGAGGTAAAAATTAGATTGCTGAATTTTTTCCCCTTACTTTTCACTCTCTTCTTTCCTCTTTGGGCTTTATAGCCTAGAATGCACTCTGTGTTGCATCAGTATTTTTTTCAAAAAAACTTGTGATGCAGAATTCTAGGGACTAGGTATCTCAAATCATGTATAAATCTATGACTGTTCCTAAAGATAAGCTATCAGAATGTCTCCTGAAATCTACAATTTCCTTCGCTCTTGAGCCATTGGAAAGGTTTCATAATTGCCAATAACAATAAACAATAACTAAAACCTATTCAAAATACATATCTATATTCTTTCTCTGGGTCCCTGACAAAGAAAATCTTGAAATGCAGGACTCTTTTCCATGGAATATTAAATATTTTGAACAACTTACTGCAATTACCATAGGGTAGTTTTCTCAATGTGTTTTATAATAAAATCAACATACACATGAAATCTTAATTTTATAATGAAATAGACCTAAATAAAAGTAATATAGAAATTCATTAATTATTCATCATAATGAAATACCAGTTTAAAGGTCTATGTGAAAATGTAATAACAACCTCTCCAAGGAAGTAATAGAGGCCTTGGTGTTATAATCCAATTGAAATGCAAAATCTATCACTGTAGAAAATACCATAGTTAAAAATTTTTGGAGTTAGTCCAAAGAATAAAGAAAAATTCAATACAGATAACGGATACTGAGTCTATTCTACAAGAGTGAGAAGCAGCCAGATGGTACAATGACTCAAATTTGAGACGTGGGGTCAAAAAGACCCAAGTTCATATCTAGCTTTACATACTTATTACCTGTATGACCTCAATCAACTCAATTATAATTTCTGCATCTGTAAAATAGAGATATTAATAGAAATTACTTCATAGGGATTTTATGAGGATCAAAGAGAATTTGTATTTCAAATTCTTTGCAAACTTTAAAATGCTATATAAATGCTAGCTATTATTGTTCTGCTTTCCTTCCTAACTAAATAACCTAAGACTTAAATTCATGCATTTATGGGGGATCTGTTAAGTCATTGAGACAAAATGTAGCATTTTTGATATATGCAGATAAAGAGGAACGCTTTAATGGGTATTTTAAAAAAAATTAATTCAATCTATTTATTTCTTCCAAATGGATACTGTCCAGTAGAAATAAAGTAAATAATTCTGTCTTCTGTGATTCTATTAACTTAAGTCAATTTATGTTTTCTTAATAAAAATGCAAGATAATTATATTTATAGATTTTATAAACTATATTATATTTTTAATTGTTTGCCTACATCAACCTTGAAATACAAGGATTTTTTTCATTTCCTCTTAATTATTCCACATCTCATTTTGGTCAGTTTCTAATGCTATACAGTATTCTTCAATTAAAAAAAAAGTTCTTTGAACCAAAAGCACAAAGTCACTGTTTTTTGTTTCTTTTTTCCTAATTCCTTTTCCAAAGACCTTAAAAAAAAGGAAGAAAGAAAACAGTCAACCCTTCCAGTTAGAAACAGTCCTCACATAGCAACTTGCTAACAACCTCCAAAGAATTCTTTTCTTCCCTTTCAAAAAAGTGAATACATCAGATTTAAAACATATTCTGAGTCCTTTATGCAAAACAAACCTCCTTTTTTAAAATGTTGGGTCACAATTTCCTTAGCAAACACCACATTCAGTCCAGCACACAATAATGCATGTCACATTTGAATTTTCCCATCTCACACAAGCTTAGCCTCTTAGTTGATATTCCATTTTCATACTATCTTAAGCTATCTTATAATGGAGCCAGGAGTTTTCTTCTTTCCCTTTAAATACCAAACTGCAGAGATACAGTTCTATATTCTCATAATTTCAATACCATCTTCTGTAATTAAAGGCTCCTGAATACCATCTGGCCATTTGAAGGAAATGAAATTTTCCTGGAATCTTTTCTTCCCACAATCTGTCAGTCTGGCGTTCTTCTCACCACCTTCTGGCCTCCTGTCCTGTGGGTAGTTTATGCAACTGACAAACTACAGGCTCTACCCACTCTCATGCTCTAGTTCTGGAATGACATTTTCCCTGGATCTTTCTTGTTAACTTTCCCCCTTTTGTAAAACAATCTCTATTACTACTGGCTCCAAAGCCCAGTGAGTTGTATTTTCATCTACAGCAGGGATCACCAAATTATAGTCTGCACCTGTTTTTGTACATCCTACAATCTAATGGTTTTTATATTTTTAAATAGAGTTGGATTTGGCCCTCATAGTGTACCAATCCCTTATCTGTATCATTCATGTAAATATTTAAAATTTTTATTTTACTTCTCAATTTATAAGCACTTATTTTCTTTCCCTCTCATCTTCATCTACATTGGAAAAACAAAATACTTATAAGAAATATGCATCTTAAGGTAAAGCAAATTCCTTCATTGGATATGTCCAAAACTGTAAGTTTCATTCTGTACCTTGAGTCCCTCACATCTCTGTCAAGATGTAGGCAGCATTCTTCATCATCAGGCTCTGAAATAATGGTTGGTCACTGCCTTGATTATCATTCATAAGTTATTCAAAGTTTTTTATAATGTTTTTACTATTTTATATATGCTAACATGTGCATGTACACATATATGTATTTGTGTGTGTGTTTTACTAATGTCGTTAAATACTAATGGGAGCAGTTAGGTGATACAGTAGATTAAATGTCAGCCCCAGAGTTTGGGGGAGCTGAGTTTAAATTCGACCTCAAATATTGGCTATGTGAACCTGAATAAGTCTCAGTAACTCTCAATTTCCTCCCAAAACAAATAAATAAATAAATGGTATTGTTACTATTAAAAACTCTTCCTCCTAATTCTACTTACTTCAGTCTGTATCAGTTTATTCAAGTCTTTCCAGAATTTCTCAGAAATTCTCCAAATTTCATCATTTCTTAGGTAATGATAATATTCTATTACATTTATACACTATAATTTTTTAGCTATTTCCCAGTTAATGGACATCACTTTAAGTTACAGTTCCTTATCATTACATAAAACAGTTATAAATATTTCCATTCACACGCGTACTTTTCTTCTTTCTTTGATCTCTTTGACATACAGGCCTTATACTTACCTAACTGGGTGTATGCAGTTCATTCATCTTTCCACATGCTTCTTTATTTTTTTTTATAAAAGACAGCATGAAATAGTGAAAAGAGGAATGGATTTAGAGCCAGAAAAAAATCAGGGCCTGAATCCCTCTTCTAACACTTATTGGCTGTATGACCAATTCATTTAATATCACTAGGCCACAATTTCTTCACTTGTAAAATAAAGATAATAATACTGGAAATAACTCCTAACCCACAGGGTTATTATGAAGATATCAAGTGAGACAATGATATCAATGAGATAAAAGTGTTTTGAGAATCTTAAAGTACTATAAGAATGTTGGTTATTATTACCCCATCAGTTTATCACCCAAGATGGAAAACTAAAAGGAGATAAAGCTATCTAATTCACTGAGTCCAGACTAACTCCACGGATAAAGATGATAGCAAACTCCACACACATTCCCAAACTCTTCCCCAACCTATATTCAGTGAAATGTTATTCAAACATGACACAGATATTCCTGACAGTGCCATTATTGGGCACAAGTTGACTCCTAGGTCTCATTTCACTTCTTTTTCCAATGTAAAATAAAAGAAATAGTAAGGAATTTTAAAAATATGTATATAAACATAGAGTAACTATGGTATAAGTAACTACACTTATGGTATAGTATATAAGTAACTATACATATAACCAGAGATGTTGTATGAACCACCAATGCTTTTGCACACAGAAAAAATAAAAGGGTACCAGCTTCATATCCAAGATAGTATACGTTAACTGAAGAGCTATTTAGTCATGTACACATTTGCTGCTCAGCTTTTTTGGCTAGGGAATGATGGCTGTACTGTAATTGTTGTCACTGAAAGAAGGCATATTCCTTGGATATAATCCAGACATAAATAATGATAAAAATTTTCAATCACCAAGGGAAAAAAGAGAAATAACTTGTTTTATGAGTATTTATTATCACTAGTGAAGGACTTAAGGACAGCTGAGTATGCTTTGAATCAGTCAACTGATAAATATGATTTCAAAGTCTGCAACAAAAAAAGGTCCAAAGGTAGGTGCTGTGGATAATATAAATAACAATACGCATTCCTGAATTTCTTTATAGACTTAATAAAGTGTTTTTCTCATGGCAACACTAGGAGCAGAGACCTAAGAATGGCAAATGTTTTACTCAAGCTCACACAGGTTGAGGTGAGCATACTGGGCATTGGTCATAAGGTCTCATCCTTGACGGCATATCTCTAAGTCTTTGTCAGGTCAACATGTGGCCCCCTCAGTATTCCTGACAAGATGTCAACAAACACTAGCATTCATAGCTTTTTCTGTGTGTCTTTCCCTCTTGACAGAACCTTTAACTCCTTGCCATCATTCCACAGAGCTTGAAAAGCTGCTTCATTTTCAGGGTCCAATTCCATCTATCCTCTAAAGGAAGACCCTGGAATTCATCACATCCCTTAATGCTTCAGTCATCCTTTCTTTTTTCTTTTCTTCATTGTATTTATCTATCCTCCATCCTCCTGACCTGTAATTTGGCTTCCCTTTTGCCTATTCTGATTCTTGTCCTCTTGTTTTTTTTTTTCCTTAAGGACATAAACTGGACTTGGGATTTTACTAGAGTAGGGAAGTCTCAAGTGAGGAAATTTTTAATCCAAGTCAGCATCTTTTCTGCAATTTATAACCTTGGAGAATTGCCCAGAGCAGAAATATCAAAAGCACATACAACCTACATGAGGCTACAGAAAGATTAAAATGAAATTGAGAAATATTAAAAATGTACATTAAAATACAAGACAGAGATAAAATATATGATTTTCTAGCTTAACATGCAGTTTACAGCAATTCTTATGTATGATTTAATGGCCTCCAAGTTCCCTTGAACTTGGATGGCCTAAATCACTGAGATGTTTAGTGATTACCCAAACTTGCATATCCAACATGTGTTAATGGCAGGACTTTAACTCACATTTTCTGGGCATCAAAGCAAGATCTCTAACCATTAAGCAATACTGCCTCTAATTCTACTGAAAGCACTTTAATTCTGTCTTGAAAATTTTCATTCTCTTTGATAAGTTTCTCCTTATTCGTACTCTTAACAGGGAGACTATCAAGCATTCAATATATAGGGACTACTTACTTTTGAATTCATTCATTCAATAAGTATGTGTTAAAGAAACACCATGTCCTTATTCAAGTAAAAAGACAATTTTTTTGTCCTCCAAATGTCAGAAACAAAGAGATCTACTTCTTTTTATTGCATGATACTAATCTTCTGAACTGGTTCTTCTACCAGAACCAACTAAAGGAAGCATTTTTAACAAAGGATTTTCTATCTTTTTCTACTTTTCTTCTGTTACCTGGCATTCCTCCACTAAAGTCATCCTTGGGCACTTATTTGGGCAAGAAAGTGACCCTGAATACTCAAAAGCAACATCAGCATAAGATCAATTGTGGCAGAGCTTTCACCAAACTGGAAAAACTTTCTGGATAGACCTGGAGAGAGACAATATGTCTGTCATGAAAGGACCAGCCTGGTCAAAGATTCATCTTTGTATTCTCCGGTGGTAATGAATGTTTGGGTCACAGTTAACTCTCCAAGATCTTCTAACAAACTGATGAGAGACTGAAATCAATAGAAGCAGTCAATCTACACACTTTTGATAACCAGAAATACTGAACTGTCTGATTACTTAGCCTATTGAATGTGATCTGTAGTTAGCAATTCCTTTCCAAACACAAGAGTAACTGACCTCAGTCATTATCTATTAGGTCTTCTGAAGAAAGCATTTTCTTCTTTTTTTTCCTTACTTCTCACTGTATCTTTTCTCTGGTGCAGTGGATATAACACTATTAGGAAGACCTACATTCAAATCCAGCCTCAAGACACTTAATTGAGTGACCCTGGGCAAGTACCAAACTATCTACCCCAATTTCTTCATTTATAAAATGAGGATAATAATAGCACCCATTTCTTGGGGTTCTTATAAGAATAAAATGAGATATTCGTAAAAAGCTCATCAAATATTAAAGCACTATATAAATGGGAGTTATTATTCAATCAATCAACGAATAAGCACACTTGATGTGTGCCTGACATTGTGCTAAGCATTGGGGATACAAAGAAAGAAAACATAAAGTCTCACCCTCGAGGAGTTTGCAATCTAATAAAGGAGACAATCTAATAATGTAACCATCTACTAAGAAGCTATATACAAACTAATGGGGGAAGGAAAGGAATGAGTTTATTCTTTTTTCACAATAAGACTTCAAAATATGATTTAGTGGAGGTACCATAACAATAAGTGATTTACCCTTAGTCAATAAGTAAATGCCTGTTGAATGAATGAAGCCCTGAAAGGTCCTATGAGCCTGCAAATATTGTTTAAGGACCAGACCAGCAAAGGGAGAGAGACCTTACACCAGTTCAGCTGTCAGAAGATTCACAGCAACTCACAAAAATTGTCTCAAAGGTATAGCAATGGTTGTAATTTACATCAATGGAAGCAGTATTTTTACAGAAATAAAATAAAAATCATTGACCCTTGAGGTCAAGATTTAGAAGAAAAATTATAAATTAACATAAATTTAAACTTGAAAGACTCTTAGAGATAACTTAATCCACTTCTCTTATCTTATGGAGTACTGAAAAAGTAGTTAAAATGGTCAAATGAATAGTTCATGACATACCTAAAGTTAATCTACTTTGTAGAGGTTGGATTATGAAAGCTGAGATGTTTGTGTTTTCTTTGATATATTTCTTTAACTTAAAAAAACCTAGGATGACAAAGAACAATTTCATTTGAATGTTGAGTAGAATAAATTTTAGATCAATTAGGCTATTTTTTTAAAGTAATTTTATTTCAGGCATAAAGTCATGATGCAAGATTGACTTGTGCTAATTTTGACATCTCCACCAACTAGAAATTAAATACCTTTAAAAATATGAGACAATCAACATAGTGGTAAGAAAAAATGTAAATATATGTTATATAAATATTACTTGAAAAAATTTTTCTCACAGCAAAAATGACAGTATTACTCACTCTTAATTGTCTCCAAACATACTTTCTGAGAAGCTAACACCAGGAAAATATTAACAGTTGACGTGGCAGCTTCTTTATTACTATCTTTGGGCTCAGAGTAAGCCAACAAAAAAAATGTCATGAATTTTTTAAAAAGTTATTCAGAGCACTCTCTAGTTAATAGTTCTTTTAAGAACAACCGTTCCTGAGGGCCCAGCAATCTATCCACAATGTGACAGTGGCCACCAGAAAACACAAACTATCTTCATATTCTAAGGAAAATCTGCTAAATTTTCTTATTTTCATTGGAAGTCTATTGGAAGCCTATTAGCCCTCAGTAGATGTATTCTACCATTTTGCAAGCTAAAGACAGTCTCAGCATTTGTACATTATTGTAATTGTGATTTGGTTCAATTCATTTATTAAGTACCTATGGTATACTTTTGGGGAAGAACTTATGGTTACCAGCTTTTCCTTGGCACTCACCACAAGGGATAGGAGCAAGCACCTTCTATTTCCCTCCTTTAATAGAGATTATCTTTTCTTAAAAGAAGATACAGTTGTCCTGATTGACTTGAGCTTCCCAGACTTAGTTTTCCAGATTTACCTCCCTGATCAACACAAAGACATAAAAGGTTCCAGACTGACTCCTTCCAACATGATGGATTTGTGAAAAACCTTCCTTAATGATCAGTCATGTTTCTCTATGGAGATGAAAAGAATTGCATGCAAAAAAGCCAAGTGTCACTTTGTCCTTAATATATCATTGTTATGTTAGGACAAAATATACTTCCTTTTGTGAACTAGTGCTACTGCCTCATTTTGTCCCACCATTAAAGCAGAACTAATACAGTGCTGGTATTAGAGCTTCCTCCAACAATCCAGCATTTTTCAAGATATTGAAGGGGACTCAAAGTTTAGTTAAGATACAGTTCATGCTTTCACAGAGCTTACAATCTCCTGGCAGAGAAGAGAAAGTTAGATGATCATATTATACAACATATTGGATATACATTTCAAAGAGGTATAGACTAAGGTTCCATCTATGCAGGAAAGACTTTTTGAAGGAGACAATATTAGAGTTGGGCTTTAAAGGAAGGTAGGAAAATTAGGCAGGTCAAGAAGGGAGAAGTGAGAAGACACATTCCAATCATGAGGAACTGTATGTGGAAAGGAATGAAATCAAAAGAGTTAAGGGTGTGTCCAGAAAACATAATCATCCAAATTGGTACATGGCATAGAGTACACAAAGAGGTATAGGAGGAAATGCTAGAAAGGTAGGGTTGCACCAGAATGTGAAAAGGTCAGATGCCAGGCAAAAGAATCTGAATTATATTCAGTAATTATTGTATATAATCTCAGATTTATTACTGAAAGGGATCTCAAAGATCATCTGTTCTATCTCTTAGGAAACAAGATTTCAGAGAAGATATGTCCAAAATTCACATAGGGAGGAAGAAGCAGAGTAAGTATTTTAATTCAGTTCCTCTCATTCCAAATCCACCATTCTTTTTATTACTACTGTTTTTAAAGATTTTTGAGCTGAACAATACTATACTATTTATGTGAAATATCTAGATAGAAAAATGCCATACATATCTGTGTAAGAAGCATTTAGTCATTGAAGAGAGAAAGAATACATGTGGGAAATCCAATTGGGAGACTATGATAGGAGAACAGACAGATTATAAAAAGAATCAAGACTAAAATATAAGCAATGAGAAGAATGAGGAGAAAAAAAGATTAGAAAGACATTTCAGAAGTTTAATCTATGGGCTGTGAGTGGTGAGGAAAAAGAAATCAAAAGTTTTGAGTAGAAAACTGAATGGTGATGCTACAGAGAGAAATAATCAAGACAGAAAGAAAGGTGAAGTTTGAAGGGATGCTATTAAGCTTAATCTGTACTCTGTGTGAATTTGAAGTGATGGTAAGGACATCCAGGTAAGATATCTTGCAGAGTTTGTTTTGCTTTGCTTTGCTTTGCTTTCTCAATGGGGAGAAGGGGAAGTGAGAGGAAGAGCATTTTGGACCTAAAAATTAATAAATTAGGATATTTTCCTCTAAAAAAAAGACATCTTGGGGCAGCTAGTTGATGCAGTGGATAGAGTACCAGCCCTGAAGCCAGGAGGACCTGAGTTCAAATCTGGTCTCAGACACTTAACATTTCCTAGCTATGTGACATTGGGCAAGTCACTTAACCCCAATTGCCTCAACAACAAAAAATATCTTGTATGGAAGAAAATGAAACTGTTAAGGGGAAAAGTACTAAAGTAAACCAATGACATACTATTGGGACATTTTTATTAAGAATTCTGAAAGAGGATGAGGAACTAGTGATAGAGAAATTATAGAGAAAGAAAAACCAGGAAAGAGTGATGTCTAAGAAGCCAATGAAACAGGGATTCAGTAGGAAGGAGTAGTCAATAGTGGCAGATGCCTCAGAAAATCAAGAGAGATGAGGAATGAAAACCATCAGATCTGATGATAATGAGTTGTTTCAGTTGAATAACAAGATCAAACTATAAGGGATGTTCTTTTCAAGAAGCTTAGGGGCAAAAAAGAGAGAAAATGAGATGGTAGCTAGATGGACTAGAAGAGACAAAAGACCAGAGACCTAAGCATGTTTTTAAGCAAATGGAAAAGATAGAGTAGAAAGGGAAATGTCAAGGAAACACGCTGGAGATGGGATGAAATATAATCAAAGGTAGAAGTAGAAAAAGTAGTCTTAGTGAGAAGGCTGAAAGACCCTTTTCTAGAGAGAAAAAGAAAGCAGATGATGACGCAGAGTAGTCAGGAGGATATGAGGGCACTCACATCCAATGGCTCCAATCTTTTTTATGTTATAGGAAGAACTAAAGTCAGGGAAGTTGTAAGGATGTGGTTGAAGACTAAGGGAAAAGATGGCAAAGTTTGGAAGAGTAGCTGGGAGCAAAAAGATGGAGAGTGAAATTGATTCAAAACTTTAAACCACTTTTCATACCTAGAGATATGCATTTGGAATTAAGTCATAATGACAAGGCATACTGGGAAATTCACTCTGGCTTTATTTTCTGAACAAACAACATTTTGGCTTTCTGGTCTGTCAATATGGCATTTCTCACAGGCATGGTCATTCATTTCAAAATGCAAATCAATTCTAAGCAAACACCCTCCTACCCCTGCCATCACACAAGGCAGCTTTTCAATACTCTATCTTATTTCTGAATGTACTCTTCTCAAATATTTTACCCTTTAAATGTAGCATTTATACAGTACTGTGTTCCACTACTCAGACACATTCTCCACCAAAGTCATTTTTGTAAAATAGACTTAATAACTAGGCCAACTAACCTACAAGGGAATACTGTTCAGACTGTAAAAACAATTTATGACAGAAAACATTCTTAGTTTCCTGATTACATCAGTGTGTTTTTTAAGTTTGAAAAAATCACAAACCCAAAATGAAAAAGTATTCCTGGAAAAGAACACCATTTGTTTTCCTAAGTAGTTATCTGCCCAAGTAAATATCTTTAGTTCATACATGTTCACCCTTCTCACGATATAAATTTTACTGGCTTATAACAAATATCTCTCTGTATTCACTAAGAGCCATTTAAAATTTCTTTGATCAGCTCTTTAATCTATGAGAAATAATCAAACTATGAAAGCTTGAAACATAATTACATGCATGTACTGCTTTTTAAAAATCCAGCACCTTTGCTGATTTATTTTGCAATTATAATGCACTAAAATAAAGCTCTTTAAGTCAATAATAACAAAATTATCTTACCAGTGTTTTGTAAACACCCCTAAGGAAAGCAGTTTCTATTAAGAAATCATTCCTGAAGTATCCTTTTTTTCTAAATTGCTATCATTTTGTTGTACATTCTAAAACCTGAAATTTTTTCAAGTCCTATCAGTAATTTAAATCATTTTAAAATCATAAGAATATTAAGCTTATTATGATCATTTATGGTTTACTTCATTACCCAAAGAAGCATTCTAGATAAAAATTGCAAGTTCTTAAAAAAATGTATTTTCTTAATTCTCCATAGTTATATATTAGTTTACTTAGTAGACTTACCTTACATGGTATACTTACCTTTTTAAATATTATAACTCTCCCAGTAGTTCCGTAAGGGAAGGGATGACTTGTTTATATGTTTGTCTGTCTTACCAAAACAAATACCTACAGCAATCATTGGTATTAATACTAAATAAATGTTTATTGAATTTGATCACATTGTACTTCCTGGGAAGTTTTATTTCTGACTCTTTTCTGTGTGTTTATGTGACAGTATTTCTAAGACATCAAAAGCTTTTGTGCCCCAATTTAGGCATCTTAAAGTACTGAGTCTGGAGTCAGGAGAACCTGAATTCAAATCTGGCTTCAGACACTTACTAGCTATGTGACCCTGTGCAAGTCATTTAGCTCTATTCGCCTCAGTTTCCCCATCTGTAAAATGAACTGGAGAAGGAAATGGCAAAGGACTCCAGTATCTTTGCCAAGAAAATCCCAAATGGGGACATGAAGAGAGCTGTTCATGACTGAAACAAATGAACAACAAATATTCTTAATATTCCAAGTGTTATTTTATAGTCCTACTTTTTCTTCCTCTTATGCTCCTGTCCACACCCTTCTTTTAAGCAAGTGTCTTCATTTTTAAGGAACGTACACCCACATAATGCTGCCTTGACCAACTTTGTTTCACAATAACATCTTTACCACATTATAAACAAATGTTATGTTGTGAAACCCACAGCTGGAAGAACATATGCTTTACTCGTTTAGAACATTGTCTCTATGGATCACCAATTTGGAGTTGGAAGAGTTAGCTTTCCAATCCAATCCCCTTAATTAAAAGACCCAAAGATATTAAGTGTCCCATACAGAGGTTTCACAAATATTCAGTAGCAGGACCAAATCCTCTGCCCTAAATCTTAGTTCCACTATATTTTGCTTAATCTAAAGGAATTTCACCATGCTAATTAATAATATTGGGTAAGGTTTGCTAGAGTCAAGATTCACTTGCTGCTTATTCTGTAACATGTTTCACATGATATCACCACCTCATTCTCCCATTCCCTGAACTACTTTAGAAAGCTTTAAATGTTTTTTCCCTCTAGACTCTGTTCATTTAAGAAATACAGACTCTATTATTTTTCTGTTTATCACTTGCTTTTATATCCTGAGTTCACCACTCTGCCAATGTCTTCATGAGGTCTGTTTCATTGAATGCTATAAAAGACATGTGATAGGAAGATCACTGTTTGTGGAGTCAGAAAACTCAAATCCTGCCTTCACTGGGCAAAACACACCACCTCTCTGATTCTCAGTTTCCCCATCTGTAAAATGGAAATAATAATACCTATAGTATTTAGCTTTTGAAGGTTATGACAATCAAATGAGAAAGCACTTTTGCAAACCTAAATCATAATGTCTGACAGTTATTATTTTTCTTTTTTTTTTTTTTTTTTTTTTTTTTTTTTT